>PVJL010000094.1:198388-350487 GCA_004026885.1 Lyroderma lyra | reverse complement strand
GCTGTGCCTGGTATGCAGTGCAATACAAGCCTAGTTCTCTTGTCAGGATAGTGGAAGTTCAGGCAGATGCGCACCACCAAGCAAGCTTGGTCCTCTGTCAGAAGTGCACCAGAGCTAGGGGAATGCGTGCCACAGAGCAGGCTTGGCCCTGCATTAGGAGAGCCCCAGAGCTGTGCAGATTGCCGCACTTTATCTCGTCCTCTCATGGGGCTTCACTGTTCAATCATCTGCCTGCCCACTCAGCATTGTGCTGCACTTAAGCCCGTTTTCCCCAACCCCCTCCTTGCTCCTTCTGCCAGCCTCGGGCAGTGTGATCCCTTGTCTGCACTGCTACCTTGACTTTTCTTCTTTTTGCCTCCCTTTCTCTGACCTTTAGGTGTCTTTTTGTGGTGGGTGGATTTCTCAGCTGAGACTGTGTCACTTGGGAGTTCCCTTGTCAGATTTTGGCTGTCCAGTTTGTAATTTCCAGGAGAGGTTTCAGGGACGTCCACTCGTGCCACCATCTTGATTCTCCTTTGGCTTCTCATTTTGATTTTAAGTCATACGCCAATTTAACATGAAAGATACCTGTTTTATTTTGTGAGTTTTAATGTGTAGATGTTTGCATGTGAAACCAGTTTAGTAACAAGTTTAATTGTGAGACTAAACCACAGTACTTACTAGATTGAGTTTATTCCACTAGAGATCATTATTGTCTCTTATGTAAAAAGAAATGAAGAAAAAGGTATTTTAACTGATTGCCATTTTTAGCTAAAAAGGAAGAACTGCAGTATAAATAGAAAACAAACCAGACTGTAATATGCTCCTCTTGCCCTACTTGCCCCCAAAAGTACATAGCATCTTAGTGCTACTGCATTTTGCATACATATGACATCTTTTAAAGCTTATGATTTTGTCAAATTTAGGGATTTTTAAAAAGAAATGTATTACACATGTGGTAGAAATAATAGAAAATCATTTCACTGCATGCTTAATTATTATTGTGTTGGTTATGCAAGAAGGGCTTAGTATTTTGAAGTGTATTATTAATATAGTCAGCAAACAAAATTCACATGCTCCTCTATAATATCAGAATGACATTTAGTAACATAAAACACTTATTCCTAAAAACTAAACTGGAAGATACTGCCATAACATAAAGAAGAAAGTCCATCTTAAACCAATGGCAAACATTTTCTTAGTGATATTAAAACAGCAATTAAAAAGTGATTGGGAGTTCCCTGGTGATGTAGTGACTTAAGGCTTCGGCGTTGGCTCTGTCAGCGCTGCGGCCTAGGTTCGATTCCCAGTCAGGGAGCTACCCACATACCAAAAAAAAAAAAAAGTGTCTGATATTAGTCTTATTTAATGTGAAAATTTTTTTGGATCCTAAAAATTGGCATGCTTTTATAAAGGAAAAGGAATTTGCAGCTTTTACCATTTTCTGAGTAGGAACATGGTAGTGTTTTATTTATTTAAACCAGCTTTTTCTCTCAGTGAAGTGTTAAAAGTGTGTATTTTATATTTTGTGTAAGGTTGATATGTAATACAAAATTAATTTAGAATAATAGCGAAGACTCTAGATTTCAAATGCAGTAGATTATTGTTACTTGTGGTAATGTTCTATGAAGTTGCTGCAAACCCTAAGTTAGTGAAACTGAACCAGTACTCAGGGAGAATACAGTGTTGAATTCCTATGAGCTTCTGGTCCCATATTCAACTGATCAGTACATAACCTTGTTTTGTGTTTCTGTTTAAGGACAATTTAATATATATTGTTTCATTTACGTTGAATTCATGACCACAGATCTATATAACTCATGCCTTGAATTAAGCTTTTGTAATACTTGTATATTTCCCAAAAGCCCCATGACAGCTTTCTTTTGTTATGCCTAAGCATTGTGCTTATGTCCCATTTTAAACAAAATCACAAACAAAAAGAAGTGGCAATAAATAGACCATGAAAGGACATTTGTTTACAGTATAAAAGCTGAAACAATTCAACCTCATCTGAGAACGTGCATATCAGGTGACATATTTTTTTTGCTGCTCTGTGCATGCACATGCATGACCATGAAAGTGCCAAGTATTGTTTTTGTTTTGTTTTGTTTTTTGTTTTTTTATTGGTTCCCTGAGTGGACTGAACCCAGGCCATGGTGGTGAGAGCACCAAAGCCCAGCCACTACACCACCAGGGAACCCTTCAAGTGGTGTTTTTGGAGTTACAAATTTCACAAGTAGGTGACTTCCCAAATACAGAATCCATAAATAATGAGGATTGCTAATACTTAACATGTTATAATAAGATTTTACCAAAGTATTTTAGGTATTTTGTTACCTAAATGAAGGAATACATGGATTTTTTTTAATATCTCTGAAATTAAGATACATCATAAATGGTATAAATTTAAATTGGGTATCAAATCAGCAAGCTTTTTTCTTAGTAATACGTAAAATAACAAGTGCAACTAAAAATTGATGTCTTAGACTTAATAAACTACAGAAATTATAGTGTGATTAGCTATTACGTAGACCCACATGAGTTACTACAGTTATGTCTAAAAGATAATATGCGTTGTGAATCTGTAAGGGAAGTAAGAATTTTCCATGTTTTCTAGAATTTGTCATTTTTCCCTTTAAGACCTTGTGGAACTGGCAAAATCACTTCTAGCTTTTCGAAAATTCATGCGCCAAAACCAGAGTGGGAAGACTGAAGAGTGTAAAAATATGAATTCTTCCAATTTATAGGTTTATATCCCAATTTATATAGTTTTATCATGGTAAATTTTTATTTTCTTTTTTTCTTTCTTTCTTTCTTTCTTTATTTTTTGGTGGTTCCCTAGCTGGGAATTGAACCCAGGCCATGGTGTTGAGAGCACAGAAGACTAGCCACTACACCACCAGGGAACCCCATATTATGGTAAATTGTTAAAGTTGTTTGTTATTGAGAGTATGTCAACTAATATGAATTTGATGTTTATTTTGTGCCAGGTTTTTCTTATTACTTTATAGATTTTAATACAATTGCCAAAAGGATTTTTTAGTGGGCAGTATTAACTACCCTGTCATTTGGCAAATATTGGAGCGCTTACTCTATGCAAGGTTCTATACTAAGCCCTTTACATGCTATTTTCCCCCTCAGAACAATTCCGTGTAGCAGGTGGTGGTTTCTGTTTTCAGAAAACAGGCCTACAGAGGTTATCTAACTGCCTAAAGTTCCAGTTTTAATCAACAGCTGAAATTTAGTTGCAAGTCTCTGTCCAAGAATACTGTGTTCTTTCTTTTGTTCTGGTTCCCTGAGCAGGGGTCAAACCCAGGCCGCTGGGGGTGAAGCGCCAAAGCCTAGCCACTACACCACCAGGGAACCCAAGAAGTATGTTTTCTTAACTGGTAAATTGGTTCTGATGTTCAGTCAGAAGATTGAAGAGGTTGTAGGAAATTCATAGTTTTTGTAGAAAAGAACAGGAAAAAGTGGGGGGACTTAATCTTATGTGATACTAAACATTATAAAATGTTAAAAGCAGAGGAAATTATGTGATACACATGTCATTTTCAGCCAGATTTCATTTTTGATTAATTTTTTAATAGTGATTATTTCTATGAAGGTAGATGACCATTTGGAGTAGGCTAATGGAAAGGTCAACTGAAAAACTCAACAGGTATTTGAAAGTATCTCAAAAGCCGGAAAATTTTCTGTAATTTGATCCAGGATTTCATTTGAGACTTTAAGGAAAAAAAGATTAGAAGTATAATCATATTCTCAGCATACTTGGTGAGAAAGGAAAACAACCCTATGTGTCTAAAATTAGAAGAATGAGGGGGTTCCCCCCTGACAGTGATTCCCAGTGAGAGAACCACCAAAAAATAAAATAAAATTAGAAAAATGATGAAGTAAATTACTCACAGACCAGAAATCTCCAAACTTAATCTGTAAAGGGCCAGATAGTAAATATTTTCGGTGTCTGGCTCAGCTATTCAACTCTGCTCAACTCTGCTCAAAGCAGCAGTAGACAATAGGTAATGAAATGGGTGCAGCTGTATTATAGCAAAACTTTACAAAAATGGGCAGAGGGCTGGATTTGGCTCACAGGCCATAGTTTTCTAACCACTCAGATACACTACAATGCTAAAATTACACTAAATACACATTTAAAAGGTGTTTTGGCAGTCTAGTGATGGGGACAAGATGTTTGCAAAGCATAAGACAAAGGATTAATGTCCAAAATATAAAATAACAGACATACCTCATTATTGTGCTTTGTTTTGTGCTCTTCACAAATGGTGCTTTTTTTACAAGTTGAAGGTAAGACCATGCACCAGTGAAAAGATTGACTCACTTTACTGCAATTACTTGCTTTATTGCAGTAGTCTGGAACTGAACACTTGGTATCTCCAAAGTATTTCTATCTTTTAGTAAGAGAGACAATCCAATAGAAAATTTGCTGAAGAGTAAAGACAGGCAATTCACACAAGAACAAAGTCCAATAAAATGGAGGGGTGGGGGAAGAAGCCTAACACCACTAGAATCAAAGAATGCAAAGTTAAATTTTTGATGTACATTTACCCAAGGAGATATATTCAAGAATATTGCAGTATTCTTTTTTCTTTTAATTTTTTCCAACTAGTTGACATTCAATATTATATTAGTTTCAGTCAGTATAATAGTAAAAAAAAAAAAATTCTAGCTACCTAAATGTCCAACAGATAAAGTAGTAAATTGCTTATACAATAAAATAATGAAAATGAACTACAGCTGCATGTATCAACATAGATGAATCAATATTGAACAAATAATGCAAGTATCAGAATACACATAGCTTGATAATTATATAAAGGAAGTTATAAGACTTGTTTAAGAATGCTGACATGTGTTTAACATTCAGATGTCCATTAGAATGATTGGTAAATTCAGGAAAGCAGTCACCTCAGGGATGGAAGGAAAGGGACTGTGATTGCAGAGGGAACATGAAATTTTAATTGGGTAATGTTCTGTCTTAAGCTAGGTGGATGTACTTAGGTTGAACCATATGAAATTGCTGATATTTGATTATCTTCACCTATAAAAGCATCAGTTTCATGTGGTTCAGATTACTATTCCTGTGTATTTTTTATATAAACTATTACATAATTTTCAAAGATGTATTTGAAATTTTGACTAAAGGAAAAGAATGTTAATCTAGGAGTTCCCTGGTGGTGTAGTGGCTTAAGGCTTCGGCACTGGTGCTGTCAACACTGCAGCCTGGGTTCGATTCCCAGCCAGGGAGCTACCCACATCAAAAAAAAGAATGTTAATCTAAGTACTGTTACTTCAGCTACCTTATCTTTGAGTGGGCAAAAAGATGGACATTTGCCATATTTTTTGCTTAACAAAACATCAGACTTCTAGGAATGTTTCAGAGGCTGTCCGCTGTCAGTCTGTGGCATGCTGGTACATGTTTAACAGTTTGTAGCATTTGCTGGCTTCTCTACCATGGCGATCTCAAACTACCAACAGGCCATGCCATGCCATTAACCAGCTCACAACATTTGTGAAATTTTGACAATTGGTTTTACGTATCATGACCATCTCTCCACCTCCCCTGGGGGGAAAAAGGCTTTTTTCTCTGTATTTTTGTTTGAAGGATAAACCGCTCATTGTTTAAATCTGGATTGGTAAACTAGACCTCTTTTGCTGTGATTCTGACAGGATGAAGCTGCAGAATTGGAGGTAAGCTTAGGGTGTTTGGTTTATGCAGATCTGGAGAGTTACAGTGATGGGTATGGAAACCAATAAAACCCTATCTCTAATGGTTCACTGGTCTTCATTTGCGCACTTTTTGGCTAGCTCTCAATTCTTGACTTCATGGGGCAAATTTCCTCAAGATCAAGTGTCCAGGGACAGCCTATGTTCTCATCCTCTTAATGCTGCTCTGTAGTCTAAGTTTTACCTACTCTAACTCGGGCTTTCCGTTTTAGCAACGGAGAGGCAAACAGTGATACCTTTCCCCTTATTTAAGTCGTAAGTGTACCAAACTCTATACTGACACGTGATGAAGCACAAAATGACAAGAAAATTTTCTTACACAGTATTTGGGAGTTGCGTATGAATGTGGTTATTTTTTATTAAATACCGGAGTCACATTCTTGAAGAATGTGGGGAAACTGGCCATTTGAAAATAGGACTGGGGATCCATGGGTGAACTCCCATAGAGTGTAGACCTGTAAGTAGTAGTTCTTTCTGGTGAATACCTTGTGATAACTTGTTGCAATTGATAACTAAGTTGGTTGACTTGATATAGAGAATTATTACCTTACACAAGTGTTGGAAGACACACTGTAGTTCAAGTTAATATATCAGAATAAGGTGATGGAAAGAGAAGTCACATTAGGTGGTGAACTTATTATACATCAAGTTGACAATGCACTGTAGAATTATATGCCTGAAACCTATGTAATCCTTGCTAACAGATGTCACCCCAATAAGTCTAACAATAAAAATGAATTAAAAAAAAATATCAGAATAGCTGATTTCAAGTAATTTTACTATATCTTATTTCTCTAGATTTAAACCCTTAGTTTTTCCAAAAATTTCATTTCTATGTCTTTGAATATGTTTGAATTTTTACTGAGATTTGGAATTTTTTAAAAAAGAGCTTTTTGAGATATAATTCACATAATACAGTTTACACATTTAAAGTATCCAATTGAATAGCTTTTAGTATACTTACAGAACTGTGTATCCATCACCACTATCAGTTTTAGAACATTTCATTATCCCCAAAAAGAAATCTAATCATCCTTAGCCATCACTCTTCCATTTCCCCTTGTCCCCGCCCATACCCCTAGGCATCCACAAATCTATTTTCTGTCTGTATAAATTTGCCTATTCTGGACACTTTATGTAAATGGAGTTATAATATATGGTCCTTTGGGATTGAGTTCTTTGACTTAGCATGTTTTCGAGGTTCATCCAAATTCTAGTATGTGTCAGTACTTCATTTTTATTGCTAATAGTATTCCTGTCATATGACTATACCACATTTATCTGTTTATCATTTGATGGAATTTTGGTTATTTCCAATTTGGGCTATTAGGAGTAAGACTTCTATGAACATCTGCATACAGGTTTCTGTGAACATATGTTTTAAATTCTCTTGTGTGTACATACTAGGAATGGAACTATTGATTGTATGGTAACTGTTTAACAGTTTGAGGAACTGCTAGACTGTTTTCCAAAGTGGCTGCACCATTTGACATTCCCACAACAATGTATAAAATATATCCAATTTCCACATCCTCACCAACACTCAATTATCTGACATTTAGATATTCTTACCTTGTGTTGCTGTAATAATAGGAAATGGAGTATCCATGTACCAAATTAAAGAGACTAAACACTGTATCCTCTGGGTTTGAATGGCAATTTTTTTTCTCCAAGAATATTGCTTCATTTTAAAACATGACAAGCATATTAAAATCACTATAAGACTGCATTTCCACCTGCATAAAGTGAGTCTCAGGGAAATTTAACATCAATTAGATGTTTATCTATGTCTACCCCAGGACTACTAGTGAGGAACACACCACACAAGATTGGCTTGTTCTTGGAAGAGAAGGTAAGAAGCCTTCTAAAATCTTGATGACTGAAACAGGATTCCAACAAGTTACATGCTTCTTGAAACAAAACCTCCCTATCAACTCATTTTCCAAATCTCACAATTATTGTCCCTTGATGAATGGCTACAGGGGAGAACTACACCTTGGACAATGGTAACTGCTATGCAGCTAAGGCCACTACTGTCCTGTCTTTGCTATAAACATGCTTCATAGTGGCAGAGCTGGCCATTTGAGGACAGAGCTGTCCCTGAGCCTACTACTCTGGGGAACCTCTCAGGTTTATTTGTTACATCTGAAAAAAAGTTACCCTTTCTTTCCACAACAAGGCATCATTTTCATTATAGAAGTCAAAACAGGGGAGTTCCCTGGTGGTGTAGTGGCTAAGGCTTCGGCGTTGTCAACGCTGTGGCCTGGGTTCAATTCCCAGCCAGGGAGCTACCCACATAAAAAAAAAAAAAAAGTCAAACAAAATATCAAAAGACAACTGACGAAAGTTCTAAGACTAGAACTTCAGTTTTCTTTTGTGCCTTGATCTCGGGCAGGGTAATGGTCATTCAGCAGTTACCATATATAATGTGCTCCCATGTATAATGTGCACCCACATTTGTTTGTGCAAACTTTCAGGGAAAAAAATCATTTTGAATTTTTAATTCAAATTTTTATTTGTTCATAGTTACTCGCTTTTTGCATTATAAAGGAAATTTAGCATTTATTTTTTTAACATAACTCATATGGAATATAAAACAATGCAACAAACAAAAACTCATGGATACAGTCAATAGTTCAGTGGTTACCTGAGGGTAAGGGGAGAGAGGGGTGGGGGAGGAGGGAGGAGACATCAAATATAGGGTGGTGATGGAAGGAGAACTGACTCTGGGTGGTGAACACATAACGTGACACACAGATGATGTATTGTAGAATTGTACACCTGGAACCTCTGTAATTTTACTAACCAATGTCACCCCAATAAATTTAACAATGGAAAAAACTATTACATTCCAGGGTATTATTTTGCATACCAATATCATTATTGATTTCTAGAGTTATATTTTTAACTCATAAGCATAAATAAAATAATTAAAAACATTTATATAGGTTTGAAATTACTACTACCCATGTATAATGCACATCCTTGTTTTCCCCTCAATTTTGGGCAAAAAAAGTGCACCTTGTGCACAGCAAAATACGGTAGCTTTTTTTCCAGTAAGAGACTTCTAAATCAGGGAGAAGATTTAGGCTCCAGCAGGGTGTTTCCAGTTAAACAAGAGTCACTTCCACATCTGCTTGTCACAGACTGATCTACAGCTCTGCATAATGTGAATCTGGGTTCTATTCTGCAGTTTTAAGATGGGAACTAGGGGGCTGGCATTTGTTTTTATTGGGTATTTCCCCTTAACTGTGCACAAATAAAGCATCTGATAATTGCTTTTTGTTTCTTTTTGCTGGAACTAGTGTACATCATCTGAAGGATTTGGCTCATATGAATCTTAATGTAATGGTAGATTAAAGGAAACCAATAAACTTTAGGGGGAACTATATTAGGATTCTCCAAAGAAACAGGCTACACACACACATGCACACACACACACATAAAAAGAGATTTATTATAGTGAATTGCATCACACAGTAATGGAGGCCAGGAAGTTCCTCGATTGGCCACCTGCCAGCTGGAGACTCAAGAAAGTCCCAGTCTGAGTCCAAAGACTTGAGAACTAATGGTATAAGTCAAAGTCCAAAGGCCTGAGAACTGGAAGAGCTGGTGCTTTAAATTCCAGTCTGAGGGCAAGAGAAGACTGATGTCTTGCTCTAAGGAAGACAAAGCAAATTCTGTCTTCTGCCATGCTTTTCTATCAGGCCCTCAATTGATTGAATGATGCTCACCCTCATTGATCAGGGCAATCTGCTTTACACAGTCTACCAACTCAGGTGCTAATCTCATCGAAAAACACCTTTATGAACACACCCAGAAATAATAGTCAACCAAATATCTGAGCACCCACTGACCCAGTCAAATTGACTTAAGATTAATCATCACAGGGACCAATTCTTTACGTCTTCTATCTTGATAATCTCATTTGCATATCCACTTCTCACCACTAATCACCTTCACCTGAAGTCTAGTTTCTTCTACCCACTAAACTGCAATCCTCCCTTTTAGAGTGTGTATCTTCATATACTTGTACTTTTTTTTTTAATAACATTGACAATCTCTGCATGTGTAAAATCTACACTGTAGATGAGGGGTGTCCAATCTTTGGCTTCCCTGGGCAGCACTGGAAGAATTGTCTTGGGCCACACATAAAATACACTAACACTAATAATAGCTGATAAACTTTAAAAAAAATGGCCCATGCATAATTTTTGTAATGCTTTAAGAAAGTTTATAAATTTGTGTTGGGCCGCATTCAAAGCCAGCCTGGGTGTGAGTTAGACAAGCTTGCTGATGTTTTGTTGACATCCAACTTAGAAAAAGCAAATATTTTTCTAAAAACTTCAATGAGAAGCATGTTTATAGGCCAAAGTCTCTGAATTATTTTTTATTTAAGATTTATTATAGATTATATTTCAGTAAGAATGTGCTTGAGTTTCCTACTCATATTTTTACAATAGGTTTACTAAATGTAAACCTTTACTAAATGTTCTCATAAAATGACAACTCTCAGGGAATAACTATAAAAACATCAATCTTAAAATTGACTTTCATACAGGAACAACAGGTCTCTTCATCTCCTGCCTGAGCCGTAAAATAGAATAGAGCTCCTAAAATATTGAGGTTAAAAAATACTTGGTTGTTTTGTTTACCTCACTCCCACAGAGCCTGTATTCTGTTGGCATTCTTCAGGGGCATCTGTTAAAAGACAGACATAGATAGAGGTCCTCTACACTTCATGGCTTTCTGTTTTGTGTGTAATTCACACACTGGGTATACTATGTTCTTTAATCTGACTTTACCACTAATAATAAAGCAGGTAATCTAACCCCATCTGTCTTCTCAATTTGATTCAAAATCTAGAGATAAGGTATGGCCAATTGGCACTTTTGAAACCCCCAAACATCACAGTATAGATACAGATAAAATTGCTGAGGCATAAATGTGAGACACATGCATATATGGATCTACCCATTTATTCATCCCTGCTTTATTTAAAGGTGGATTGAGGTCAACCATGAGCCAGAAAATTAGAAATCTAAAATTTTGGAAACCTTGGGTTAAATGGAAATCTCTCTTGAGGGCTTTTGGAAAAGCTACTATTTTCAAATAAAAGGGGACAGATACATCTAACTTTGGGGCTTTTACTTTTTTTTAATTGAAGTGAAATTAATGTACATTATATTAGTTTCAGGTGTACAACATAATGTATTGATATTTGTGCACAGTATTGTGAAATCACCACAATAAGCCTAGTTAACAACCATCACCATGCATGGTTACAGAATTATTTTTCTTGTCATGAGAACATTTAAGATGTACTCTCTTAGCAACTTTCAAATATAAAATACAGTATTACTAACTATAATTGTCATGTTGTATATTACCTCCCTGTGACTTATTTATTTTACAACTGGAAGTTTGTACATTCTGACTCTCATCACCCATTTCGCTCTGCCTCTGGCCACCACCAATCTGTTCTCTGCATCTATGAACTTGGCTTTTTGTTTTGTTCTTAGATTCCATATGTAATATGTGAAATTATATAGTATTTGTCTTTTCCTGTCTATTTCACTTATTGCTGCACTGAATGCTCTCAGCAGGATTTTGAAGTGGCTTGGTAGATGTTGATTAACTTTATTAGCTTTAAAATAGGTATGCCTTAGAGCACTGGTTCCCAAGCAGTGGTATGTGTACCCCCAGGGGTACATGCTGGGCCATTCAGGGGTACATGAAAAATAATCAGTAATGACAAAAAAACAAGTAAATAAATACAAAATGTTAGTTACGGAACAATAAACATTAAGTTTGGATCACCGTTAATGGAGACACTTCAAAATTAGATCACATTAGCAAATGGTGATTGGTGAAGGCATGGCTATGAACCCTTCCCCCAAACCACTCTTCTACCAATCATTACACACAGTTTCAAAACAATCCATTTGTGACATTTCTCGAACTTCCCTTAACATATAAATACATCCATACCCAGACTGATCAGTTTAGTTTTTGACTAAATAAAAGTAAGTGCATCGTTTTTAATCATGAGTCTTTTCAAGTAGGTTTTTAATTTAACGTTTAACATAGTTTCAGTTATTATCGTCAATGATTTGTAAACAAGTCATTTATGGATCAGTGGTTGAAAACAGGAACAGTTAAAAAACCAAAATTCGATATGGATTAGAACCCATTGCCAAGTACTTCTCAACATGTGTCCAAGGTTACAAGTACACCCACACCGGGAGATATTAATAAGGTGCATGCCTCAGATACTAGAGAGAAGACAAGGGAATACTCTGAAGAGTATATAAATATGAGTTTTCATTTGTAGGAGATGATGACTGTCCTAAGCTTTTATGTGTTGTGTGTGGAGAAATATTATCCAATGGTTGCATGAAACCCTTTCTACTCATGCAACATTTAGAAATTCAATATCCTATGTATACAAAAACAAAGAAATACATATTTTTGGCACTTAGAAAAGTATACAACCGTTACTTCATACATGATGTCAGGAAAGAAAGACAATAAAAATGCAATTGTTGCTTCATACCATATTGCTTATCGCTTAGCTAAATGTGGTAAAAACCACACCATAGCTGAATATTTTATTTCTCCTTGTATTAAGGATACTGTTTTTTGTATGTGTGGGGAAGAACATGTCTGCAAAATCAATACTATCTCTTTTTCAAACAATACAATGTCTCGATGAATTCAGGAAATGTCTGATGATGTGGAAGCTGTAGTAGTAGATAAAATTAGAAAAAGTAAGTTCTTTTTTATGTAGGTCGATAGTATAGATGTTGCTGATTTATCTATTTTGCTTGTCATTACAAGGTTCTTGGTAGAAAATGAAATTGAGGAAAACCTGTTGCTTTGTTACCCATTTACAGAGCGAACCACAGGTGAAAGTATTTTTAATGCAATCACTGGTTATTTCATTGAAAAAGACATTAGTTGGTCAAATTGTGGTGGTGTATGCACTGATGGAGGCAAGCCTAAGTCAGGTTGTTTTATAGACCTACATGGCCGAATTAGAAGTAGCTCCCCATGTACCATGGAGTCACTGCTGCATTCATAGACAAAGTCTTACATCCCAGCCTCTTCCCAGTGAACTGAAAGATGTTCTTGATGAGGCTGTAAAAGTCCCTGATGGTGTAGTGGCTTAAGGCTTTGGCACTGGCGCTGTCAGAGCTGTGGCCTGGGTTCGATTCCCAGTCAGGGAGCTACCCACATACCAAAAAGCAAAAAAGAGGGAGTTCCCTGATGGTGCAGTGGCTTAAGGCTTCGGAGCTGGCACTGTCAGCGCTGTGGCCTAGGTTTGATTCCCAGTCAGGGAGCTACCCACATACCAAAAAAAAAAAAAAAAAGTTGTAAGTTTTAGTAAGTCACCACTATGAAACTTTAGATTGTTTAAAGCACTGTGTGAAGAAATGAACAGCATTTATAGCATATTAGTTTTGCATGTGCAGGTAAAGTGGCTAAGTACTTACATACATGTTTGAACTTAGACTAAAGTCCAGGTATTTTTGAAGACCATCATTTCCTTCTTGCTCCAAAGTTTCAAGACAGTGATTGACTTCAAAGTCTTGCATATTTATCAGATATTTCTCCAGAAATAAACAAACTCAACTTGGAACTTCAAAACAGCTGAATCACTATATTCAAAGTAACTGACGAAATTGAGTCAGTGATTTAAAAACCGAACTTTTGGAAAGCATGTATTGAAAGAGGTCAGCCTGAAGTTTTTCATTTTTTTGTGTTTTTTATTGTTAGACTTATTGGGATGACATTGGATTTAATTTCCTGAAGTTGTTGAAACTACAAAACTTCTTATCTGAGAATGACTTGCACCTATCCCAAAACGTGAAAGAGAATTTTGTAAGTCACTTGGAAGTTCTTAACGTGTCCTTTTGTAAGTACTTCCCTCAACATGGAAAAGGAAACAACTGGATTGCAGATCTGTTCAATGAAGAATACTTCAAAGAGGCTAAACTATCAATTGATGAACAAAAGCAGTTAACTGAACTTTCAACCAATTCTTCTATAAATTCCAATTTTAAAAGAAAGCATCTTATTATTACCTCTGGGTAGATGTCAGTTGAGGAATACAAACAGCTCAGTGAGAAGTCACTCAAATACCTCTTGTCATTTACTAATACTGAACTAGTGGAGAGAGTTTTTTCTTCTTACACCTTCATAAAAAATCAGTACTGCAACAAGCTTAATGCAAGTCCGGATTTAAGACTGTAGCTTATATCTTTTGAGCCTGATTTCAAGAAACTAAGTGCATCAAAACAAACTCAACTATCTAACAATGTTTCTCAATTGGCTAGTAGATCTGCATAACAATTATTACAGACTTTTCAGGTAACACAAGTAAATATTATTAATAATAAATGGAAAGTTTGTTAAATACTTGATCATCATTATCAATATTTAACTGTGTTATGAATGTCATAAATTTAAATCTGTGATTCGTACTTTTAGTGTAGTAATTTTTATTTCCTAATTTATTACCTCAGTTCCACTATTTGCATTAAGATAGGCACTGAACAAAAGTGTCAGTATTTAAAAACAACTGTTTTAAAAACAAGGTACAATTTATAGAAATGGGTTTAAAAGGTATGCATACATGGAAAAGGGTTGGGATCCATTGCTTTAGAAGAATTATACTAATATACCACCTTCATTATGGCTGTATCTTTCAAACATACACAAAATAGAATGGTTCATTGAATCCCCATATATTCACTAATCACCTTCAATAATTATCATCTAATGGCCAAACTTGTTTCATTTATACTGCCACCCATCTCGTCACACTTACCCCCAACCTTGACTCATTGGAGTACTTTGAAGCAAATCTGAGATATTTCACCTATAAAAGTTTCAGTATGTACTTCTGAAAGATAAGGACTGTTTTAAAAATTGTAACTACAGTATCATTCTCATGTACAAGAATACTATTAATTTTCCAGACCATGTTCTAACTTCTCCAATGTCTTATAAATGATATTTTTGCAGTTGATTTGTTTTCTTACTCCCCCACATGAACTTTAAACACACGTTTTTTGTCTCTTGAATTTCCTATAAATTGAAGGTTTAATCTAGTTGGATTGATCTGTTTCAAGTTTAATCGTTTTTGTCAAAAATATTTCATAGACAGCATTCATATGTTTTTATTATTGTGTTCTTTCAGCTTCTTTTTTTTTTTTTTTTTTTTTTTTTTTTTTTTTTTTTTTTTTTTTTTTTTTTTTTTTTTCCTGGTATGTGGGTAGTTCCCTGACTGGGAATCGAACCCAGGCTGCAGCACTGACAGCAGCAGTGACGAAGCCTTAAGCCACTCCACCACCAGGGAACTCCTTTTTCAGCTTCTTAAAGAGTGTAAGATAGTAGTAGTTAGGGGAGTCCTGGAGCCAATATTTGAATACTGGTATTACCTTTCACTCTTTGTGTGATCTTGGAAAAGTTACCTAAATTTTCTGTGGCTCGGTTTCTTCATCCATCAAACATGAAAAATGTATTGGGTGGATGAAAATAACATACATGTAAAGCCCTTTGAATTGTATTTGGCACAAAGTAAGTGACAAATAAAAATTATTATAAATTCTTTTAAAAATTGACCCTCAGGAAGTTGCCTGGTGGTGTAGTGGCTTAAGGCTTCGTCGCTGGCACTGTCGGTGCTGTGGCCTGGGTTCGCTTCCCGGGCAGGGAGCTACCCACATACCAAAAAAAAAAAAGGAGTGGCAAGTTAATCAAGGAAAGAACATAAATATCAATAAAAATGATAAATTTTAACATCACTTCATAATGCTTTCAGCTTAAGGTTTGGGGGTGGTGAAGGTTTCTTAAAGCCAGGCTTTCCAACTCCATTTGCCAGATGCCTTGTAAGTAACTCAAAATACATAACTGCAAAATATTCTAACATTCCAGTCAAGACCTAACTCTTTTTACTTTAGTAGTTTGCCTTTGGTTCAAGCAAATGCATATGTTCTAGTATATGTGCTGCTGATGTGAGCACATAAATGCATAGGTTCTAAATACTTTGTTGGATTTAGGCTAAAGATATTATTTATAATGTAATAGGCCTAAAAAGCATATTTGTGAGTTTATGAATCAGAGAACCATTTTGTCCTGCACTCACCTCCTGGTGATTGTTTTTCTCCAGTATTAGTGCTAACGAAAACTATGATTACTAATAGCCAATGGAACAGTAAACTGTAGGTACATTAAACATACCTGTAATTCCAACTTATGCCAATCAACCAGTTTTTGTCTTCTTTTTCTTACATGGCTTGAAATTAGATGTAAGAGAAGATACAATTGGTGTTTAAATTTTGCCCTGGTTATGCTTTATGCCTGATATCAAACCCTTTCACCTTTCAATTTGGGTTGCTGGTTTTTTGTTTTTTGTCTTTGTTTTTTGTTTGTTTGTTTTTTTGTGGTAGAATAAAAGGAAGAATAGGAAACTGATGTGAAACTGCACAAATAAATTTCTGCCTCCAGTGAGATTTGCTAAATCTTGTGCTCAGTGTTCTCCAAAGGTATGCATTCTCCCTTATTCTGAGGAACTAGCATTTCATTTATACTGCTCTTCTTTGTACAAAGAAGCTGCAGAAAGTTACCCAGAGGTTACTGAGACATGACACTGAGATGGAAACATCCGCACTCCAAAAGTCAAGTTAGTAGGAATGCGAATTGGTATAACCACTATGGAGAGCAGTGTGGAGGTTCCTCAGAAAATTGAGAATGTAGTTACCATATGACCTGGCAATCCCCATTCTGAGTATCTACTCAAAAAATGTGAAAACCTTAGTCTGCAAAGACTCAGGTACCCCAACATTCATCACAGTGCTGTTCACGGTGGCCAAGCATGGAAACAACCAAAGTGCCCTTTGATGGATGACTAGATAGAGAAGCTGTGGTACATATACACAATGGAATATTACTCAACTATAAGAAAAGATGAAATATTGCCATTTGTGACAAAATGGATGGACCTGGAGATCATCATGCTAAGCAAAATAAGCCAGATAGAAAAAGCCAAAAACGGTATGATTTCACTCATATGTGGAATATAAAACTGAAAGCAACAAAGAAAAAAGAAATGAACAAACAAATAACCCATGGACACAATCAATAGTTTAATGTTTATTTGGGGACGAGTGGATTAGGGAGGGGAGAAAGGGGAGGGGGTGAGAGAGGAGGGGAGAAAGGGGAGGGGGTGAGAGAGGAGGGGAGAAAGGGGAGGGGGTGATGGAAAGAGAAGTCCCATTAGGTGGTGAACTTATTATACAACAAGTTGACAATGCACTGTAGAATTGTATGCTTGAAACCTATGTAATCCTTGCTAACAGATGTCACCCCAATAAGTCTAACAATAAAAATAAATTTTAAAAAAATTAGGGAAAATAGAATATAGACTTAAATCTAGCCTTCCTTCTGTTATTGAATATGTCAGATATTTGAAGCATTAGATCAATTTTCATAATGTTTCTATGGACAGGGACTTGACTATCATTTAATTACAAATAATACCATTTGTTTTTCCAGCAGCTTGAATATGAAAAATGAAAGAAAAAAGAAAATAAGGGTACAAAGATAACTAACTTAAATGAACTATTCCCATACCTTTCTCTGCCTCAGTTTCTGATATTTTTAAATATTTTAACATTTTTCTTTCATACATTTTGAGGTAATGACAAAATTCACACATCTATACAGTTTGAATATCTTGAGCTGACTTATTTAGTTATAATATCTACTTGTTTAACACCTACTAACATGTCTGAAAAATTTTTTAAAATGGGAATACCAAATGCTGTGAGGATGCAGAGTGAATTTAACACTTATAAATTCCTGATAAAAATGTACATGGTACAGACACTTTAGAAAGTAGTTTGTTAGGTTTTTATAGTGCTAAACATACACCTACCATATTACCTAGCAATCCCACTTCTAGGTATGTACCCAAAAGAAATAAGAACTTATGTTCACACTAAAACCTATATACAAATGTTTATAGTTGCTTTAGTCATAGTTATTAAGAATTGAAAACAACCCAGATGTCCTTCAAACAGTGAATGGATAAAGGAAGTGTGGTAACGTCATACAATGGAATACTATTCAGAAATAAAAAGAAATGAACTATTGAATATACATGAATTTAAGTGACTATATGAATTACATGAATATATGAATCTTAAATACATTTTGCTAAGAGAAAGAAGCCAGACCTAAAAGGCTTAAACAAGGAATGATTTCATTTATATTACACTCTGGAAAAGTAAAAACTATAGGGAGACAAACATATCCATGATTGTCAGGGTTTGTGGGAGTGGAGGGAATGGTTTTCTGTATCATGGGGGAATTAAGTAGGTGATAGAAAGATTGCATATGGAACTATGTTAGTAGACACACAATTCTATGCATCACTTAAAGCCCATAGAACTGTTTGCCACAAAGAATAAACTTTGTATAAATTTTAAAAATCCCCCAGGATATAGATAGGAAGATGGAATGCAGATGTTGACAAATGAATCTATTAAAGATGAGTCACATAACAACACTGAAAATGGTTGAATAACTTAGAAAAGCTGTTTTTACTGGATATTTATTATAAAAATAGTATACATAAAGAAGTGCTCAAATAACCAAAATTAGAAATGAAAGGGGTTGGGGAGTTCCCTGATGGTGTAGTGGCTTAAGGCTTTGGTGTTGGCGCTGTCAGCCAGCCCTGCGGCCTGGGTTCGATTCCCGGTCAGGGAGCTACCCACATACCAAAAAGCAAAAAACGAAACAAAGTGTACTTTCTCTTACTAATAAACTCTTAAATTAAAAAAAAAAAAAAAAAAAAAAAGAAGAAGAAATGAAAGGGGTTGGGAGTTCCCTGATGGTGTAGTGGCTTAATGCTTCGGTGCTCGCGCTGTCAGTGCTGCGGCCTGGGTTCGATTTCCAGCCAGGGAGCTACCCACATACCAAAAGAAAAAAAAAGAAAAAGAAATGAAAGGGGAGAAATTACGATGGATACCACAGGAATACAAAAGATTCTGTGAAAATATTATGAAGGACTATATGCCACCAAATTTGCTAACTTGAAGAAATGGATCAGTTTCTAGAAACATATAGTCTACCTAGACTGAACCAAGAAGAACTGGACAATCTAAATAGACGAATCAACAGTAAGGAAATTGAAACACTCATCCAAAACCTTCCCGGGAGTTCCCTGATGGTGTAGCAGCTTAAGGCTTCGGCACTGGCGCTGTCGGTGCTGCGGCCTGGGTTCGATTCCCAGCCAGGAAACTACCCACATACCAAAAAGCAAAAAAAACAAAACAAAACAAAACCTTCCCAAAGGCAAAAGCCCAGGAGCAGACAATTACACCAATGAGTTTAATCAAGTGTTCAAAGAGGAACTAATGCCTATTCTCCTCAAACTCTTCAAAAAAATTGAGGAAAAGGCAATGCTTCCCAACTCATTCCATGAAGTGAAGATAACTTTAATATCAAAGCCTGGTAAGGATAACACAAAAAAAGAAAACTATAGACCAGTATCTCTGATAAACATAGGCAAAAATCCTAAACAAAATACTAGCAAATAGAATACAACAATGCATTGAAAAGATTATATGCCGGGAGTTCCCTGATGGTGTAGTGGCTTAAGGCTTCGGCGCTGGTGCTGTCAGCACTGCGGCCTGGGTTCGATTCCCAGTCAGGGAGCTACGCACATAGCAAAAAGCAAAAAAAAAAAAAAAGAAAGAAAAGATTATATGCCACGATCAAGTGGGATTCATCCTATGAACACAAAGATGGTTCAACATATGCAAATTAATCAATATGATACATCACATAAACAAAATAAAAGACAAAACCATATGATTATATCAATTAATGTCAATTAATGTGGAGAAATCATTTCATAAGATACAATATCCATTTATGATCAAAACACTGAATAAAATGGGTATAGAAGGAAAGTATCTCAACATAATAAAGGCCATATATGATAAACACTCAGCTAGTATCATACTGCATGGGGGAAAACTGAAGCCTATTCTCCTAAAATCAGGAACAAGACAAGGATGTTCCCTGTCAACACTGCTATTCAATACGGTATTGGAAGTTCTAGCCAGAGCAATCAGGCAAGAGAAAGGAACAAAAGGCATCCAAATTGGGAGAGAATAGGTCAAACTGTCACTCTTTGCAGATGACCTGATCCTTTATATAGAAAATTCTAAAGACTCCCCTCAAAAACTGTTAGAAATAATAAACAAATGCAGTAAAGTTGCAGGATATAAAATCAATGTACAAAAATCAATTGCATTTCTGTGTACCAATAATGAAACTTCAGAACAAGAAATGAGAAAAACAATACCTGTTGTGATCATAACAAAAAGAATAAAATACCTAGGAATAAACTAAAAAAAGAACACAAAGGACTTACACACTGAAAACTATAAGGCACTACTAAAAGAAATTGAAGAGGACACAAAGAAATGAAAAGATACTCCATGTTCAGAGATTGGAAGAATCAACATATTTAAAATGGCCACATTACCCAAAGCAATATACAGATTTAACACAATTCCCATCAAAATCTCACATACATTCTTTCAAGGAATAGAAAAAAGAATCATCAGATTTGTATAC
Source organism: Lyroderma lyra (assembly GCA_004026885.1). Lineage (NCBI taxonomy): Eukaryota > Metazoa > Chordata > Mammalia > Chiroptera > Megadermatidae > Lyroderma > Lyroderma lyra. Next base: position 330,111 of record PVJL010000094.1, on the reverse strand, counting down.
AACCACAAAAGACCCCAAATTGCCAAAGCAATCTTACATAAAAAGAAAAAGGCTAGGGGCATCACACTCCCTGATTTCAATCTGTATTACAAAGCATCAATAAGCAAGACAGCTTGGTGTTGGCAGGAAAACAGGCCCACAGACCAATGGAACAGAATCCATAACCCAGAAATAAACCCACAAATACATGGAGAGATAATTTTTTGACAAAGGAGCAAAAACTATACAATGGGAAAAAGAAAGCCTCTTCAGTAAATGATGCTGGGAAAATTGGAAAACCACATGCAAAAAATGAATCTGAACTGAGGGCTGTCAACATTTACCAAAATTAACTCAAAATGTTTAAAGACCTCCATGTAAGAACTAAAATAATAAACTGTATAAAAGAAAACATCGGTACTAAACTTAAAGACCTTGGGTTTAGGGAGGATTTTATGAACCTAACCTTAAAGGCGAGGGAAGTAAAAGCAAAAATAAACAAATGGGACTATATCAAACTAAAAAGCTTCTGCACAGCAAAAGAAGCCATTAACAAAGCCTCTTGGCCAACCAAATGGGAGAAAATATTTGCAAACAATGCCTCTGATGAAGGACTAATATCTAAAATATATAAAGAACTTGTGCAGCTCAACAATAACAAAAAAAAATCCAATTTAAAAATGGACTGAGGACCTAAGCAGGCAATTTTCCCAGAAAGACATACAAATGGCCAGCAGACATGTGAAAAAATGCTCATCCTCATTAGCTATCAGGGAAATGCAAATCAAAACCACAATGAGATGCCACCTCACACCTGTTAGAATGGCTATTATCAACAAGACAAGGAATAACAAGTGCTGGAGAGGCTGTGGAGAAAAAGGAACTCTGGTACACTGCTGGTGGGAGTGCAAACTGATGCAACCACTATGAAGGATAGCATGGAGGTTTCTCAAGAAACAAAGAATAGAGTTACCATTTGACCTGGCAATTCACTTCTGGTTATCTACACAAAAATTTTGAAAACCTTAGTCCACGAAGATATATGTACCCCAATGTTCATTATAGCATTATTCACGGTGGCTGAGTCATGGAAACAGTCAAAGTGTCCTTTGATGGATGACTGGATAAAGAAGCTGTGATACATATACACAATGGAATATTACTCAGCTATAAGAAAAGATGAAATAGGGTCATTTATGACAACATGGATAGACCTGGAGACCATCATGCAAAACGAAATAAGCCAGACATAAAAAAACAAAAACCATATGATTTCACTCACTTATGGAACACAAAGCTGAAAGGAACAAAGAAACAAAAACTCATGGACACAGTCAATAGTTCAGTGGTTAGTGGTTATCTGAGCATATGGGGGGAGTTGGGTAGGAGAGAAGGGACAGGGTCTCAAATATATGGTGGTGAAAGGAGAACTGACTCTGGGTAATGAACATGTAACACAACACATAGATGATGTACTATAGAATTGTACACCTGGAACCTATGTAATTTTTACTAATGAATGTCACCCCAGTAAGTTTAACAATTAAAAAAAATTTACTCAAACCAATTAGTGGATTGACAGTTTAAAACAGAATAATGTTCTTCTGTGATCATTCACATCTTTAAATATACTGCTAGCCTGTATATTCACAGCCAGATGGTATTGAGTCCTTAGTAATATGATCAACAATAAACCTAAAGTACACATCGAGCAAATATAATTATTGTACTGCTTGCAAAATTTGGGTACCACTATCTAACTTTGGAGGAAAGGTAACCCTTTGTAGTAGACACAAATACACAATTTTCCTATAATAAATTAATAGTGCATCATGTTCTTAACTGACAGTGAACTAATTCTTATTTTATCAAAGTTATTACCCTTATTTAAGTGATATTCAGAGACATAAATTATTCTTGTCAAATTCTTGCCTTTCACTATTTTCAAAGTAAATACCACATTTAGGTAGTTGAAGGATAGAGCCAGAAAAAGTATCTGTAATTTCAAAATTGAGAATAGGGATAAAGAGCACAGTCAAATAAATTGCAGCTTTATAATGCATATGAAAAAAGCAGAAAACATCATTTTTATCATCACAAGTCCCATGAATATATTAATATAAATATCAATGTGTTTGCCTAGCAATAAAATTTAAATGCAAAATAATAAAATCAATGACATACAGCAATTTTCACTGAATTAGGTATCAATGCTGATATCACATTATATGATAAGAGAAGGAACACCAGCTTCTATATCTTGTTTGTAGAAGTTAGGGCCAACTGAGAATTAGAGTTAAAATAGAATATATCCTAAGTTTTCTTGATCACCTGACTTTGCAAATTGTCTTCACTGACTCCAAAGTAAGTTCTAAAAATTTGATTGATAACCTTGTGATCAGTGCTTTTTTAGGTTCACAGCAACTGTAATATTTAATAAGTTACCATTTGACCCTGAAGTCTGCAGGGAAAACAGGCTGCTTTAACAGATGTTCCAATTTGGAGACAGGTTGCAAAAATCCCTCCTCCCCCCACTCCTGATTTGTATGTAAATTCTATTATTCTCTCAGGGTCAAGGCCTAAAGTTTAAGTATATTGTCAATTATTATTTATTAATAATAAACCTAATACAAGACAGACACCACTGCTCTGGCCCCTGATGATAAAATGGAGAGCAATGAACATATGTTTCCCATTTTTACTGTGTTTACAGTCTGCTGGAGGAAAGCAGATCAGTAAAGAAGCTATTACAACTAAGTGTGACAACTGCCATAAACAATAGAGACTTCCTCCTTTAACTTCTAGTAATTTCTAGAATTGCAGTGTTTTACAAACCACAGGTTGCAACCCATTAGTGGGTCTCTGAAGTGCATTTTTAAAGCAATTTTTAAAAAGTAATAAAAAATATTATGCACAAAAGTAGAGAGAATAATGCAATGAGTCCTATATACCCATCCCTCAGGTTTAAGAATCAACAGAATTTTTCATTTACTCTCTCTCATTTTAAAAATGAAAATGGATAGTTGTTAATAGAATAAAACATACCAGACTAGAATAGGATGGGTTACAAAATATGAGTGTATAGCACTATGAATATTGCACATAATAAGAGTAAGTATTATTGTTCCATAAAACTTGTGTATATGTGTGTGTGTGTGTGTGTGTGTGTGTGTGTGTGTGTGTGTTTGTGTATTTATTGGGTTTAAGATAATTTTAAAAAATGTACAGGAATGTCAAAAAGGAAAGTAAGAAAACCATTTGTATCTCTATTGCAAATGCTCTGTAAGAAGGTTTTGCATAAATTTTTTTTTTTCCTTTTTGGTATGTGGGTAGCTACCTGGCTGGGAATCGAACCCAGGCCACAGCATTGACAGTGCCAGCGCCGAAGCCTTAAGCCACTACGCCATCAGGGAACTCCCTGGATAAATGTTTTAATGATAATAATAACCCACAGAAACATGAGGGGATAGCTAAAAAAAAAATTCCAGGATATACATAAAATTAACTTTTCAAAAAAGGAAGCTGGCTACAAAGTTGAATTTTCATGCATATACCACTAAACTCAGCTAATGTGGACTAAGGACCTACTCCATCCCATGCAATATGCTAAGTGCTTGGGATGTAGAAATAATTAAAACACGGCCCTTTTCTCAGAGCTTGCTACTGTGTGGAGAAACCACTGGGGAGAATAATCTACCCTTCATGTAAAAGAATCAACACTTGAAAATTCTCACCTCGTTATAACTAACACATTCAAACAACATGCATGTACAGCTGTATTTTACATAGTTCATACTGAGATAATATATATATGAATCAATATATTTTTTCATTAAATAATCTATCAGAAATATCTTTATAAATCAGTACAATGCTCCCTCATTCTTTTTGATGGCTATATAATGTGAATGTGTCATAATCTACTCATTCCCCTACTAAATAGGTTATAATGAACCTCTATCTTTGTACTCCTTGCTACCTTTTCTATAGCATATTAGGATTGCTATCTATGGTTGCTGTTGTATTTTAATACTGTCAAATGCTTTTGCCTTCCAAAAAATAATTGCTAGTTCACATACCCACCAACAATTTGGATGACTATTGTTCCACACTGTATATTGTGTATTATCAATGCTGTCTATTACTAAACTTGAAACTTGATGGTCACAAATACCTTTGTTTTAAAATTTTGTATTTCCTAAATTACTAGTGGGATTGTCCATTTTAAAAATACATTTATTGGCTATTATTCTGTGAGTATTCTTTGTAATATTAGCATTTTATATATTGCAAATATTTTTCTCTGTCACTTGTATTTTAATTTTGTTTTTGGCATTTTGTAGAACTGAAGTTTTTCATCTTTATGTAAAATCTGTCACTTTTTTCTTTATGGTTTCTCATTTTCATATTTTACTTAAGGACTTCTTTACTTTAAAATTATAAAGCAAAACTTCCATGTTTTTATCTAATGCTTTTTATGGTTAAAAAAAAATTTATCTCTTTATCTGTCTAAATCTAGCTAAAATTAATTTTTGGTGCAGAGGGAGGCGAGAAGCTGCTTCCACGATTCCGGCACTAGTCAGTGGAAAAAAATTTTTCTGACACAATTTGCTTAAAATCTAGAAGGCAACTCTGAAAGGCAGAATCACTCCCACTTGAACCATACAAACTGAAAGTGATTGTTACTGTTGAATCAGAATATATGCTGAACAGATCAAAAAGCACTGTTACTATCAATGCTCTTATTATCCTAAACACATTTACAGGGGTGTCTACCAGTACATTATCAGGAATTCTCCAAAGTGTGGCATTTTTAGTAAACAATTTTGTGTTAATATGTTATTTTGTACCCGGTTCTTTGAATGTGATACTTGGGGCAAAAATGTATGTATTTTATAAACAGGTTGAAATTGTTAAAAAGGAAGAAAAGATGTTGAATGGAATGGAAGATGTCTCTACTGGCTGGCTAGACCGACAACCATTGCCAATCCCCTTCCCTGGCCTGCCTCCACTACTTGGAAAAGCTTCCATACCTCATTCCCCACTTTCTTACTCAAACAGGGTGGCCATGTGGCACAGTCCTGGCCAATGGATGTAAGGGCAAATCTTCTAGGAAAGCTTTCAGTTTCCCAAAAGAGCAGATGTGTCTGCCCCCACTCCTTCCCCTTTTTCCTTCTCTGAACACAAACGTGATGTCTGGAGATGCAACAGACATCCTGTATCTAGGGCAGGGTTCCCAACCTTTTTCTATTTGTGTACCTCCTTTTTAAACCCAATCATATAAATTGTACCCCGTTTTTAAAACAGCTGTTTTTAAATACTGACATTTTTGTTCAGTGTCTATCTTAATGTAAAATCGTGGAAATGAGGTAATAAGTTAGAAAAATAAATGACTACACTAAAAGTACAAACCACAGATTTAATTTTACAATGTTTGTAACACAGTTAAATATTGATAATGATCAAGTATTTAAACATTAAACAAAAAACTACTTGAAAAGAATCATGGTTAAAGATAATGCACTTACTTTTTACCCAGTCAATCACTAGACTGATCAGTCTGGCTACAGATGTATTATGTGTTTGGGGAAGTTCTAGAAACGTCGCAAATGGATTGTTCTGAAACTGTGCCTCGTGATTGGTAGAAGAGTGGTTTTGGGGGAAGGGTTCATAGCCACGCCCTCACCAATCATCATTCCTAATGTGATCTAATTGTGAAGTGTCTCCATTAACTGTGATTCAAACGTAACATTTATTATTCCATAACTAGCGTTTTATACTTTTTTACTTTACTTGTTTTCTTCAACAATACTGATTATTTTTCACGACCCCCTAAATGGCCCAGTACATACGTACCCCTGGCAGTACAAGCAAGTACCACTGCTTGGGAATGGATGGTCTGGGGATAACTAGGTATGCTGCTGAATGAGGATGGAGTGAAAACAGAAAGAGCCCGAGTCTTTGATCACATTGGTAAACCCCTATACCAGTCCCTCTTGGAAAATTCCTGTGATGTAAGGTAACAAATATTGTTATTTCTAAGTCACTATTAGCCAGATTTCCTGTAGCTAGAAGTAGTTTTAATTGGTGCATATGGTAATAAGCCCAATATTCTGGAAACAGTGAAACAAAACAGTTTTAATTTCTTACTAATGCAATTCATGAAGTTGTACTTTCTAGGGATTACTTTTTTGTAGCCAAAAACTCACAAAGAAACAATTTAAAATAATAGAATTTATTTTAATTTAATGATCTAATGTATGCATAGATACTATTTTAAAAATAAGCATGTAAACTATAATCATTATAAAACATAAATCAGCCTCAAGTTATCAGAGTAAAAGAGCATGTATAGAAGTCAATCTAACATTGTTGCATTTGCCTTTTAAAGTTAGAATACATAAAATATTTAGCATGTTATATTTTATCTTATTTCAGTTTTCATGTTATCATCATTAGGTACAAATACCCTTAGGAATGTACCAACTTAAAATTACATTCAAATAACCAAAATCTCTTAACAGTTATTAAAGTACCATTAAATCACCTAAAATGAATAATCTAAAAAATACTAGCCTAAATTAAACCCTGAGGAATTAAAATCTTTTTACATAATACTTTTGGTTAAGTGCAATTCCATGTTTGTACTACTTTATTTAAGGTCATACTTGGTAAGGCATAGTAAAAATAAAATCTACATAAATTACAATCTAAATCTATATTTTATTTCTTGCTAGAAAGTTATTTTGTTTACCCCAAAAGTAGTTTTTGCATGTCATTCTGGACCTCTTTCACTACCTGCTGGCTTATTTGCGTTATATACATACAGTAGTTAAGATTTGTGCACTAAGCTGAGCTGCCTTTAAATGATGGTTCAGACAAAATGCACCTGAAGAACTACATGTTGGAGAGTTCATGTCCATGCTCAATCATGGCCTGTACAAACTGCTTGAAGACTCGATCCATATAAGTGGACTGCCTTGGCCAGATTCCCTCCAGAAAACCAATATGGCCTCCATAGGAAGTAAGGACCAAAGCAACATTAGGGTTTTGCTTAGCAGTTTCTATTGGAATAGCTTGTGGGAAAAAGAGAGGGGTAGAAAGAGAGGGAAGGAAAGAGAAAAAAACATAGTTATTACCAATTTTTCGATAATAAAATAAGAAAAAATTTGTCTTTAATAGTTTCCAATCATTATAAACAAAAACACCATTAAAGAAATTAATATTTGTAATGAATATGGCTAAAGGAATAAGTCTGACTAATTTATATTAACCATCTATATTCTTATAACAGTTCATGTTTATGAATATGTACTAGACCATCATTTTTGGAAGAATCAATCCAAGTGTTTAATCATAATACAAAAGTAGGCTCAGTCTTGTTTTGAGAAATTAAAGTAAGATGTTTCAAGGAATCGTAAAATACTTAGATTATGCTATACGATTCTCACTCACGTATTATACCAGGAAAGAAAAACAACTAATCGCATTACCTTTCTGTGAGTTATAAATTCATTATTTATTGTTTTGGTTAACTTTACATGAAGTTAAATTCTTGGGCCCAATGGTGGCTGTATTAAGGATTCAAGATTTTAAATATGATTTATATAGTAAAAACATACTTATATAGATAGCAAAAAAGAAAAGAATAAAAATACTACTCCAAGTGGTAACAGTGATTATCTTTGGGTAGTGAAACGCTGGTGATTATTTTTTCTTTATCTTTCTTCTTTTAATTTCTATTTATAGTCAGGAGGAAGAAAATAGTTTTGAAAATACAGTTGCTGTATTTAAACAATTCACCAGAAATAATAGTCTTTTCACATGCTGTACAAAATCTATCGTTGAGTAAAAACTTTAAAGGATATGAATTAAAATTGCTCTTTCTTTTTTTCTTCCCATGCTTTTAAAAGTGAAGATGTTTTAAGATCTATAATGAATCCCAACCTGGCATGAAAAGTATTTTGATTTCAGTTATGCTAAATCTTATGTCCCTAATTAAGATAACATGGTTGATGCAATAATTAGACTTTCATATCTTAGGCAGAATCTTGGGGGTGAATGAGTAAGTAAAGGTCAGATTTCCCTACTCCATGCCTGTCTAAGGAAGGAAAAGAAGCTAACATGACACACTATAGAAATGAGCCCCTTTCAAGAGCGAACTACTGCTGTGCCCAAACTGCCTATTTAGATGATGCTCGAAATTTGACGCTTCACAACACCCCCTGAAGAATAAACTTAGGACTTGGTAAATCAAGGCCCAGCAAGTCAAGTTCTTGTCTAAAAAGGGCACTAAACTCACATCCTAGCCAGATACACCTAAATGTGAACATCTATCTTGGGATCAGGTGTGAAAGCGTAGGAGAGATGACGGATACTATTTGTGCTTTTCCTTTTCACCTTACATTAATGTTTTGATTTCAAGTGCTCACTTGCTTCTAATGGAATTATTAAGAGCCCCAACTTCACACTCTGTGTTCACTCAGGAATTTCTAACATTGAAAGTCACAGTCATATCAGAAGAACAAAAGGCTGTGCCACTTTGAGTCACATGAAAGATGCTGGCTGCCTGCGCTCTCAGAGTGCAGACAAGTGGCCACTATTTCAATGTGGCAAGACCATTGTAAGGACTTAGGGAAGATTAGGAAATAATGAGTTCATATTTCAACCAAGTGGGTCAGATTAAATGCTGGAAAATTTTTGTTGGTAGGAAAAGGGTCAGTGAAATATAAAAATGGAGAAATACTAAACTTCCTTAATCCAATGGAAATAGGCTAATAAGCAATCACCATGTAATTCTACTAATACTATGGTTTACAATTTCATTTTCTAATTTGTGGTCAAAGGCCAAAAGTTCTAGTCATCTAAAGTTACCTGATTAATCATACATCACACAATAAACGACACCCCTAGTGAGGTGATAGGTGATTTTTTATCACATATGTGGGAATTTTCTGAAAATTTGACAATAATACATGTTGTGTTCGTAATCAGAATAGTATTTTTAATGAAGTACTCAGGGAAAATGTTTTTAAAGAATTAGGGGGAAAATATGGAGAAAAGGTTTTATAAAAAGCTTTGAGAAATTTCATTAGAAAACAAATTAGAGGTCAAGTCTACTGGTCCTTAAGGTAGTATGATTACTCCTATGCATCTTATATTGGTTCAATGTATAAACACATGCATATACTTTTTTGTTGCCAAATTCCATATTTCTTGAATTAAGAGAGCAAGGAAGTGAATTTTGGGATAATTTTATTTTATATAGTACACAGGGGGAAAACAAAGACTTTCCTTCAAATATGTCTTTATGGTCTGAATGGGCTAACACTCTTGAGATATTCAAGGGCATCGTGTTTATAAAGTCTCAAGTTCTCTTCCAGATAAAAGGTGAGAAACATTCCAAAACCTTCTGTATAGGAACCTCAGGAAGAAAAGGGAAGCGCTGATATTGTACTTGTGAGGCAAAGATACTGTAACATAATCTGTCCAAAGAACAACGTATTCAATAAAGAAGGAAAGGTTATAAAATAAGAATAAGCAAAATATTGAGTCATAATTTGTTGAGGCTCTCATAGTGGACTAGATAAGGGCCTGTGACAATGTTTAAAGTGATCTGCCACATTTAGATACTAAATTATGAGCAGCTATTTTTTCTGCTTATCACAGAGGAAAACATAAGACTGACATTTTATTTATTACTGTATTTTCTTAAAAAGAATAATAGTTTAAAACAGTTAATTCATGTAAAAATGTATATAAAGATGTTAATTTTACCATGACTGGGTGAAAAAACATCATCCACAGAATTCAGACACAACACTGGAATCCCTACTGATTTCAATCTACGATTTGGACTGGCATCAGTATAATAATCGTCAATTGTTCGGTATCCAAACATCACTGACGTGAATCGCTTATCAAACTCTCTAATGGATTTCGCCTGAAAAACAAAAACAGATTATATCCATTCTTACGATCAAAAGAGGAAATAGAAGTATTATATAAAGTTTTTCTCCTACCTTCATGACATGATCCATGTCAATTTGCTTTACAAACATATGCCGGTGCCTGGAACAAAAGAATTTCAAAAGTAAAAAATTAAGGTCATTCCCAACTCCAACATACCTAAAATACATAATAATACATAACTAAGCCTAGGATAGGGCACCAACTTGGTAGTCAATAAATATTTACTTCATCAGACGTAATGGGAATACATTGATCTTTGCCCCAAAGACAATTTTTAAGGTATTTTTTTCCTTAATCAAGGAAGAAGGAACCAGTTCTATAATAATAAACGTAACACTGCTGCTATTAAACCAATTTGGCCAGAAAGGACTTATTTAAGCGAGAAGCTTTCAAATGCATAAACGATCTGAAGATATTATTTTTTAAATTGTTATATTGAAAATTAGAATTTATATTTTTGTATACTTATTTTTTAAATGTTGATCATTATTTTTGTATAACCCATATGTTAATTCAAATTACTCTCTCACTTTTCTTGCTACTGTCCCTCATTCCAGTGACCACAAGTAATTAATCATATGATGATTTTTTAATATTTTTAGCAATGTTTTATAATCAATATCTATAATTTAACAAACAGGTTAAGTGTAATCCAGTGCTTAATGTCAACTTTCAGGTTAACTATGGTTTTCAATGTCATGCACAAAATAACTGGCTTTTTATTCTGAGTTCATATTCAATTTTATTAATTCATTTAAAAATACATGGTAATAGTCTTAAAAAAAAAAAAAAGAAGCATCTCTGTTCTTTGCTACCACACTATTTAACTGTTTAGAAGTTACACAAACAGTTCCAGAAAAACTAATGCAAGTCAGTATTTTAATAATGTTAAGAAGTAGGTGGGGGGGGTGCTGAGAATATCTAAGGAAATGCATTCTTCGAAGCCTCTAAAACATACTATGCTCATGAGCATATGCTTAAGGAACCATATTATTTAGCACTGAAAACAATTAATATATTACTTACTACCTAGTAGAAAATTAGGTATTGGTAATATTAGCAAAAAGTAGAAAATCCAGGGAAATAGCTCATAATGTTATTCAACATACTTAATACTAATGTTCAGTCTTTTAGAATAATTTACAACGGTGAAAGAACAATCTTCAAAGTGGGAACCCATAGTCTAGGGGTTGTACAAAGATAACCCACTGGGGTACAGAAGAAAATGATAAGTTTTATCTATATTTTTAGTTTATACTTAAAGTCTTTTTTACTTTTGTATACATTTACAGTAGTAAATGCGCTTAACGTAACATAAACATACATATGTTAGCAGAGTTATTTAAAACTTTTTATGGTTAGGGTATGTAAGTCAAAAAAATTTGGAGACAGCGGATTTTAAATATTACTCACTTATTAACTGACGATTGGAGGCAAGTTGTCAAATAATAATTAAAAAGCAGCCAGTTCAGTGGTTTCTCCAAGGACTCCGAGCAGGCAAAAGTATTCCAACCAACCGAAAAAGTGGCAGCTGCCTTCAAAGGAGTTTTTGACCCAGTTTTGCCCAGGTAGTTTAAAAGCAGCATTCTAAAATGAGGAGAAACAGCAAACTCAATGATGAATTTGCTACAGCTCTCAAGACATCCTATTTCTAACACTGGACTTTATAAACTATGGGGGAAATAATACAAACCAGTGTTTTAAGTACTTTACCTTGGAAAAGCATTCAAGTCTCTCCATTCTTACTTTACTTTCATATACTTATTTATCTTGCAGTCAACTATATTGTGAGTGAAACAAAGCATATGATATTGTTTATACGTGTATCATTCTATGAAGTATTATAAAACATGGGAGAACACTATCATAAGTGGTTTTTTTCTCAAAATGACACTGGGGATTTATTAAAATTTTGTAAATCCCTTCGCTCTAGCCTCCAGTTGAATGTTTCATTTAGTATGTAAGCGGTGTTTCAGGCAAACCTTTTCTACAAAAGGCTATATAGCAAGTGTTTTGGGGTTGGGAGGCTCTACACTCTCTGCTGCAACTATTGAACTGAGATTGTAGTTCAAAAGCACCTGTAGACAATACACTGGTATAAATTAATGCACATGGACATTTTCCAATAAAACATTATATAACAACATTGAAATAGGAATTTCATCTAATTTTTACATGTCATGAAATATTATTCTTCTTTTGACTTTTTCAATCACTTAAAAATATAATAACCGGGAGTTCCCTGGTGGTGTAGTGGCTAGGCTTCGGCGTTGTCAACGCTGAAGCCTGGACTCAATTCCCAGCCAGGGAACTACCCACATAAAAAAATATATATATATATATAATAACCATATTTAGCTCTTATTGTGCAGGAATAGACAGTGGGCCAGGTTTGGCCTGCAGGCTGTGATTTTCCAACCCTTGGCAAAGGTAAAGCACAGCAGAGTGGTTTTCAAATGTGGTTGCATATTGAAATTACTTGGGAAGTTTTTGAAACTATTATAGATGTTTGGGTATCACCACCAGAGATTCTGAGGAATTGGTCTTGGTGGCCATTCTAGTTGCCCATGCTTCCTTGCACCCTGTAGCAAGTCTCTAAAGGGCTCCCTAGTCTAGAGTTAGACTTTCTGAATTGTGGCAGAGCAATTGGCTTTAAAGTAACTAGTTCCCTCTTCTTACTCCTTCCTGCTATTTATCCTTACCTCCTATCACATATTTCCCCCATTTCTTTTTGTTCTGTAAATTTTCTTGATCCTACCCTAGTTCCTCTACTTTGTTAAAGGTACAATAATGGAGTTTAATCTAATACTAATGTCAGAAATCTAAGTTTAACTTTGCCATCTAAGAGAAAGGATGATATCCTACATTCTACTTCTCATTATAGTATTCTCTGTTATTTATTTCTCCGATTGCCCAGGTTCTGAAACAGGAGAAATGGGTAAAAATTCTCATTCTTTTTTCCAACCTTGCAGAATGAATGTGATGAGTTTTTAGATTAAAAAATGGAGATTTCATTTGGAAAATGACTCTTCATGATCACTGTATTCTTCTGTGGTTCACTAAGCCATTTAAAGGATTAAGGCTTACTTTTCTGTAAAATGTTCATTCCAGGGTCCTACTTTTGGTGGCCCTACTGTTTGGCTGGAGGTCAGAGATTTCTTAAAGGCTGGTATAATGAACAAATTGGAAGAGGTGAAAGGGACGCTCTCATGAGTAAGAAGGACAAGGAATAGTTAATGTCCAAGTAGGTGGGGATACTTCTAGATTATTATGGAGGAGCAAAATAATATCAAGGGTTATTTTACCTAGACCAAAAAAAGGGACTCAATTCTTTCACCAAAAGAGAAAAATTATACACACGTACATAGACAGAAGCGGCGGGGTGGGGGGGGCGGGGGGGATCTATGGATTAAGAAAATTAAAAGGCTTATCAATCCCAATGCATGGACTTTATCTGGCTCCTGACTTAAATTAAAAATCAGCCAACCAACAAACAAATTGAAAACTGGAAAAATATGACACTGACTAAATATTTGATAACATTTAGGAATTATTGTTAGTTTTGTTCAGGTATGATAATGGTATTGGGTGTTCTGTGTTTTGTTTTTTTTTAAAGAGACTTTACCTTTTAGAGATACCTACTGAAATATTTATAAATGATGAGATTTATTTTAAAATCATCAGAGTTGGGAAGGATGGAGAGTGATTATCCATGAGTTGATATATTGAAACTGGGTGATGAGTTTATATGGGGGATCATTACACTCTTCTCTTTACTTTTATATATTTTTAAGTTTATATACACTTTTTAAAGCTAGTTTACCAATTTATTGGGAGGCTGGAATCTGACTGGGTCTAGAGCAGCATGGGTTCCTTGGCTAGACTCAGTCTGGTTCAAAGCCCCTATTGCATCACAGGCTTGGGGATTACCCCAGGCTGGGATTTGGAGGGGGAACACTGGGCATAATGATCCTGGATAAACTCTTTTGTTTGTTGCAGTCCAAAAGAAAAAAAATGTGTCAAGCTGTAAAACACATCCCAAGTGGTAAACCTACTTGGGAACGTGTCACAGTGCTAGGCAACTAAAAAAGGGTGCTTCCTTCAAACAATTTACAAGACATTAATATTCAACCAGTTGCAAAGGCTAACGGTCAAATTCTGCCTTCAGGCACTGAGACTTCAATGTGGTATGAATAGGCATTTCCCAGGAGCTTTGAATAGAGAATCTGGGCCTGTTTACGTAAGGTCTGGCCTTAAAAAAAGTCAAGAATTTATAAGATTAAGGGAAAAAAGTTCAACTGGCATCCTGTCCCTTTAGGTTCACATTATGGGGCAAGTGACAGAAGCAAAATGCTGTCCTTTAAGCACAATTCAGGGATTCTGCCTGGGGTTTCTGCACTGATTCAGACTTCTTCCTTTAGTAGGTCAAGTCAGACCTTCCATGCTAATGTAAAAAACGTATTCTTTTCTTCTTACTTTATGTTTATCAGAATCTAAACAATGTGGTCAAAGCCTATTTTTTAGAAACTATTATTTGTAAAAGCTGTCCATTCAAGCATATCTGCTCCTAAGATGTTTTGATAATTGAAGTGATAGGTAAGTCAATTACAAAATTAAGAAAAAATACTGTTTTCTATCTTAGGTGTTTGTTGATTTTGAAAAGTAGTTTGGGACAATGATTGAGGGAATCTACACATAGCAAAATGCCAGATAATAAAAAATTTGATTTTACTAAGCTCAGTATCACTAAAACAAAAAATATAAACATTATTAGTAGAAATGGACCTAAACATGGCATATATACATGGCATAAAAGTTCCAAAAAAGCCCACTGTAATTGCAAGCAGCAAAAATTATAATAATATTCATATGCTTAAAATAATAGCTACAGTAGGGAGTTAACAATGAAATTTCAGTTTTGTGGAGAACATTCCAGGGAGGTCCATTTGCCCAGCAACCAAACTAAACCATCCAAACAAACAAAACTACCACCTGGGAAAAAGTCTGTGAAGGCCTCTTGAGCTGGAGAGAGCAATAAGTAATTATTTCTATGACTGGAATGATAAAAGCCATGCTATAATTCAGCTTCCTGAGTGCCCCAGGAGAATGCAGGTACAGGGAGTCTGAAGGTCAACATGTCAGCAGCCGAGCGATCGAAATCAACTTAATAGGGGTTCAGATAAGCGTTTATGCTCATTAAAAACTCAAGTAGTCAAAGGCGGTACTTATATCCTTTTCACCACAAAGACCAGTAGTCAAGGAGAATATAAAATTTGCCTGAATTAATTCCTTCATTCATGCAACCTCATGTGGTAAAATATTATACAAATAATCACACATTTATTTTAAAATGTCTTATAGTCCTCTGAGAGTGGCAGTTCATAAGACCACTTCCCTCAGACATTTCAGAAAGAAAAAATCTTACCCTCCCATTGAAACCCCTGCTGCCAGGAAAGGTGCAGAAGGGTACAGACTGTGTACGTGGTGAATAACTGTCTCCAGATCTTCAGTGTTAGCACAACAGTAAGTCCTTGGCGTCTGTAAGCAGGGATAGGTAAAGCACACAGTTTTATTTATTTATTATTATTTATTAAATTTATTGGGGTGACATTGGTTAGTGAAATTATATTGGTTTCAAGTGTACATTTCTATATTACCTATATACTACATTATGTGCTTATAACCCAGAGTCACTTCTTCCATCACCATATATTTGACCCCCTCTCCTGTACCCTCCTCCCTTACCCTCTAGTAACCACTAAACTGTTGTCTGTGTCTGAGTTTTAGTTTGTCTTGTTCCTTTGCTGCTTTCAGTTTTATATCGCAATCTTGAGTGAAGTCATAGGGTTCTTGCCCTTTTCTTTTTTCAAATTTTATTGTTAAATTTATTGGAGTGACATTGATCAGCAAAAAATCACAGGCTCCAGGTGCACAATTCTACAGTACATTGCCTATGTGTTGTATTATGTGTTCATCACCCAGAGTCAGTTCTCTTCCCATCACCCCATATTTGTGTCCCTGTCCCTTCTCCTCCACCTGCCTCCCCCCTTATCCTCAGGTAACTACTAAATTATTGACTGTCTGCATGAGATTTGTTTCTTTGTTGCTTTCAATTTTATGTTCCACATGTGAGTGGAATCATGTAGTTCTTGGTTTTTTGTGAGTTCTTGACTTTTTCTGTCTTACTTATTTTGCTTAGCATGATAATCTCAAGAACCAATTGTGAGGTTAAATGATTTGTATAATGTAGAAATATTAAAAAGAGCTAGAAGTCATAATAAATATTATAAAATAAGCTTTGTTTGCACATACTATAACTAATAAAAATTTATAATTTTCCTATCTTGCAGTATACATATATGCCATTTAAAGTCAATGCTATTCGACTTGACACTAACAAAAAGACTAATTATGCAAGGAAGGTTTAGCAGAAATGGGCAAGACCAATACAAATCCCTTAAATTAAACAGATAATGCAGTATCCTACTCAGATGTATCTCTGACTAAACAAGAACCGAGTCACTTTAGGAAGAAAAAAAAATGGAGAAATACTTTGTTTTATAGGAAAAAAAAACAAAACAAAACCATATGCCTGACAAAGCCAAAATATTTCTTTATTTAAAAAAAAAACAAAAACAAAACAAGCGAGAAAACAAAAACGTCTTTCCAATAATGCCACAAAAAATTTAAATTGTGGCTCATTTCTAACTGAGGAACTGTTTTCTCTAGCCTGATGCTGACTACTAATGAAGGAGTGTGGTTTTCTGGCACTGCCTTCACTATAGATAAAGCAATAGGCAGTCTGATTTATTAATTACTTTCTTTTTTACAATACTATATCCATATGGCCCCAGCTGTACTACACTGAAATGAACACTTAAAATGTTAAAATATGTAAAGCTGATTATGCTTTCATATGTAATGCATTAAAACAAATGGTTTTCATGTGAACTCCATCAATAAAGGCTTTGTTTCTAGCAGGAAAGCTTCACTGATTCATTACTTAAGATTTGGGAGGAAAAGGGAATCCTGTCTGGGGAATAGATGTGAGAATGTGTGTATGAATAAAATATATACAAAATAAAATAACCAGAAATTTAATAACAAGGAGAGGGATCTGGTAACATTACTTTAATATAAATACTGAAACTGGTTATCTGAATCACCCTCAATTGCAATATTCCAATCAACCATGATCCCAATAAGAGGGTAGGTGTCTCCCACCATTCAATTTACTAATGAGTAGTTTGAGAAAATTAACAATTTTCAATGCTGCCTCCAGTTAACTCAAGCCTAACACACTACCTATTGCGTACTATCATCTTTTTGAGACCTGCAAATATGGAACTCTCCAAAAGATAAATGTTAACCTGACAGTATTTACAATGGCTAACATTTACTGAATAATTAGATTTGTGTCCAAAAAATCCTAAGGAATATTTGCAAATAGGTATAATAACCTATTTATAAATAGGAAATTGAATTTAGACAGGTTAAATATCTTCTGTAACACCTGGACAGCTGACTATGCTGAGATACCTTAAAAATATTTTGTGATTAAATAAAATCAATGTAAAATCTAAATGGAACAGTATCTACTACATGCTCCTTCATAATGACTCCAGAATGTCACAAGAATTAAGGTGGAGGGAGTTCCCTGATGGTGTAGTGGCTTAAGGCTTCGGCGCTGGCGCTGTCAGCGCTGCGGCCTGGGTTCGATTCCCAGTCAGGGAGCTACTCACATACCAAAAAGCAAAAAATAAAGAAAAAAAAAAAAAAAAGTAAAAAAGAATTAAAAAAAAAAAAAAGAATTAAGGTGGAAAAAAAAATCATCCTTATTCTGCATTTTTATTACATGTGAATCTCTTCACACTGCATAGCTTTAAAATTTCTGAATTATTTATGAATAGTTACCAATATGTACTTCTTGTTATTCAGACTTTAAGAGAAATAAGTGTGCACATGTATGTAGACATACACACATGTACCCATGAACACACAAAGAGTCAGAACCCAAGAAGACTGGACTATGAAAAATTATTAGGATCAGAAAATTTTAGTGCTAGGAAGGACCATACATAGGATGGGGTCCTTACTTATCCATGATGAAATTGAGGCTTCGCAAGGTTAGATAATTTGATAAAGGTTACAAAGTAGCAGAGCCTGGTATATATGTCTGTAACATGTAAATTAATTCTTATAAAGCACTGGGATTCCATGCGGTATTTACTAAACAAATCAATGTCTCGTACCCACTAATACAGGAGCTTACTTTCCCTAGGTGGTTTGCACCAAATGGATTACAATAAGATTGAAACTGATAATGCCAGGGGAGATCAAATGCACCAGAACGCTGAAAGTCAGCGTGGAGCCTTTCCAGCATGACCGGCCTCCTGCCAGCTGCTCCCCTGGCACTATCCCGTTCTCCTCCTGGGGCTGGCTTTTCATTTCCTGCCCAGTTCCTGTCATTCTGCCCACAACCCCAAATGTGGGTATCCATTTCCACAAGTTTTGTCTTAGGCGTGCATCTGCTTCTCTGGTTAATACCCAATTCCGGAAGGTCTTAGCTACTTCCATAACTTCATCAAACCACCTCTATGCAATGACTAAACCTAAGTCTCCACACTCCTATTTTCATCTTGAGTTCCAGATCCAAATTTCCCAGTTCTAGCAGCCAACTTCACTGTAATATTCTGTCAGTACTTCAAACTCAAAATGCCCCAAAGTAAACCCTTTTCTCCTCATGAAAACTTCTAATACTTCTAATTTCCCATTTTTCTATTATATAAAGGACACCCATATTTTCCGAGTTAAAACAGTAAGTGGCATTGCCTTCTCCCTCTCCCTGACCTTCATTGCCAACAAACTGCCAAGTCCTGTAGCTTCTTCCTCTTCAGTATCTCTTGCAGGAAACACAAGAGACTCCTTCTTTCAACTCTAGTAAAGGCTTGGTAGGTAAGATTCTCTAAGAAGGACCCCTGATACAAGGATATGTGAGTGCAAGCAGTTCATCTGCAAGGTGATACCAGAAAGTGCCAGGAGGGGAGTGGTGAAGTAAGTCAGGACGGGTAGAAGTCAATAAAGAATACGTAAACCAAGCTGTTTGTGGTTGCAGGCCAATGGGACTCGAATCCTCTTGGGGCACTTTGGGAAACTGTTGAAAATGGCTAAAAATGATCCCAACAACCAAGTGGCAAGGGAGTTTAGTTATTTATCTACCAGTTCCCTTCAATCATTGGTTGAAGGCTGTACCTGGAGGTTGTTAACTCCCGGGCACTTACGGTCTGTCCTGAGTGCAGGTCCTGCAGGCTCCAGTGACTAGAGAAGGCTGCCAGTCAAAGATATGTGGGCACTGACAATTGGAAGTCATCAGGTAGGCCTGCCTGGGAAGGGTGTCAAGGGACTAAGGGTGTGGCAAGGGTATGGCACCAACTGTCTTTGCTACCAGGCCTTTTTACCTCTCACCTGGACTGCTGTGATAATCTCTTTAACTGGTTACCTCCCAGCATTTCCTGTTAACCATCCATAATCGTACCTCCCATTTACTGTCAGAAAAATCTTTCTTTTTTTGGGGGGGGGGTGGGTTCCCTGGCTGGGAATCGAACCCAGGCTGCGGCATTGAGAGTACCAAAGCCTAGCCTCTACACCACCAGGGAACCCCCCAGAAAAATCTTTCTAAAGAACACACACTTCCAGCTTTAATTATGACAGTATTTCTGCTTAAAATTCTTCATTAGCTTTCCATTGCCAAGTGAATTAAGGACAAATTCCTCTAAGTGTTCAAGGCCCTCAACAATATGCAAGCAATCTTTCTGGCTCTGTATTTTACCATTTCTTTCTCTATATGCTTTTAGGTCAATGGGACACTATTGTTCTCTTGATGGATAGGCCTCTTAATATCCCTTGCCACCTGTGTAAACTTCATCTACCAAGTGTCCTTCACTATCAACTCTGCCTGTTGAAATCATGCCTTGAATAAATGTCACATAAAATGTAAGACTCGGCCCCTGGTCTCCAGAACCTCGAAGCCTTTCCCAATTCTATTTTACTCACCTCTATCTGTGACAGTCAATAAATAGAAGGGGGAACCCAAAGAACCGAGAATTATCTTTCTTTGATGTGAGAGGGATTGTGCACTTGGAATTTGTTTCTCCAGGTCAAACTGTCAACAAAAGATTTTATCTGGAAGTTTTGGGAAGATTGTGTCACAATTTGTGGAAGAAATGTCTTGAGTTGTGGTAAAGAGATGACTGGATCTTCCACCATGACAAGGCATCTGTCCACACTGCACTGAGTGTTCAGCAGTTTCTGACCCAAAACGGCTTGACCCCCCTGCCCCACTCTCCTTATTTACCCGAACTTGCCCTGAATGTCTTTCTTTTCCCCAGATGAAAAAAGTCCTCAAAGAGAAACGTTTGCTGACGTGAAAGAGGTGAAACAAAAAATGGCAGAAGCACTAAAAGGCATCAAAATCAATAAGTTTAAAAACTATTTTGAGCAGTGGCAAAAGTGTCTCGATAGGTGTATTGTATCAAACAAAGAGTACTCTGAAGTTGACTGAAGTTTAAACACGTAAACTAAAAACACAATTTGTTTTAATAAACAAATTCCATTTTGTGTGTGTGTGTGTGTGTGGTGTGTGTGTCCCCTCCTATTTGTCGAACTAGAACACACAGGGACTGAAAATGAGAAGAAATGATACTAAGTTCTCATATTCAAAACTACGTGGTTCCATCATACAACCTCTTGGTACTTAATGGGCCCCAACAAGAAAACATCACCTGCCTTCTCTCTTGCCAGGACTTGGGTCTCATTTAAAAAAAAAGATTCATTAAGGGCTCACAGCAAAGACACTGATGCGGGTAATACACTGATGTGGTATTCAGGTAAGCCGGGTAGAAATTTCGTTCAGGTCTGAAGATATAATTAGCAGCTTTTAAGACAAAAACTGTTCATTCTCAGTTCCTAGGACTACTAATGTAACCAGCCACTATCCCATGGCAGTAATTCCTGTTTTACTCCATGCTTCCAGAACAAGGTAAAGTAAGTCACACATAATCAGCAAAAGGATGAAGGAAGACCTGGTGGAATGCAACTGGTTGGTGAAAAACCTTTTGGAGTGAGATGAAAATGAGAAAGGGATCTGGAAAAATGCAGAAAATCTAAAGGATAGGTAATCTTCCAGCAGCGGTTTGGGCATAAATGTTTTATAAATTAGATTGAAGTTTGACAATAAGTACAGACCAAGATTGTTCAAACTGTTCAATCTAAACTATGATCAGAGAGAAACAACAGTAATTTGTTTGATGACTGTTAGAGATTAGTTTTTTTTGTTTTTGTTTTTGGTAAGCCTAGCCTCTACACCACCAAGGAACCCCTGAGATCCGTTTTTTAAAAAGCACTGAAAAGAATAATGAAATGAAATGAATTCTTAATTATTCATATATAAGAGATGGGAAAAGAATAAATCAGTATTTTATAATTATCTGTGGATAATATCTAATTTACCTTTCTTAATCAATTTCCAAAAAGTAGACAGACTGATTTCTCCCTAACCTGAATGAGAATTATTTTGTCCTGGTTTAGAAGTCATTTGTTTTAAAATGCAAATTGCATTTTAAAAGTTTATTTTGGTCTCAAAACGAATATAAATTTACCCTATTAGTCAGGTAGCCTGATTCCCTAGCTATTCTGGGAGGAGATGAATTTGCTAATCTGCAGTAGAAACCATATCCTTCTCTCAAAGTTAGGAGAAAATTCTAAAGGATTCAGTGCGTTCATACCCATATCTGACTGAGCTCCACCTTCCTGGGTTGTTCTAATAGGCGGGGAGGGAGAGGCTATTTTTTGGAGCATTTAGGAAAGGGCAGAAGGGTTCTGTAGGAAGGTTTTGGGTGTGGTGAAGGGAATGCCTGCCTGAAGGTACAAGTCTGACAACTCAACTGTGCCCTGGCTGGCCCTGTCCCATATATCCCTCCTCCCTCAGATCATAAGCAGGGGGTTGTGTCCTTAATCCTTTCTGAATGCTATCTTCATTAAACAGGACTCATAAATAGCCCTGCATCCCTCCTACACCATTAGCTTCCATGAAAAAGCTAAGGTAGCAAAAGCTCAGTAGAGGGTGTTCCCTGATGGTGTAGTGGCTTAAGGCTTCGGCGTTGGCGCTGTCAGCGCTGCGGCCTGGGTTCGATTCCCAGTCAGGGAGCTACCCACATACCAAAAAGCAAAAAAAAAAAAAAGCTCAGTAGAAAACAGATTTCTCTCGATCTGAGTCCTTAATTAACCACCTATTATCTGAGGTTGAGGGGAAAAATACGGGTTGAAAAGCCTCTTTATCTCCACCCCTAGATTTACAGCCTGACTTGACTTAGAATCAGTGCTGAAAGATGTCCTGCCTGACAGTTTTGAGTTCCTTCCCTAAGACCACTGATCAGCTTTATGATCTCAGGACTGCCACTCCATTTCTCCAGAGGCATCCTCATCTACAAAATGAGGTTTTAGGATGAGAGGGTCTCTGAAACACAGCTACTCAAAGTATAGGTGCAGGATGAGATGAGGTCCTGACAGAATGTAAATCAGCATGTTGCTTCTCTCACCAAGAGAGTTTTGCTATGAAAAAAAATTTAACAATCAGCTCACTTAAGCAGTGTGCTTGGAACTGAAGTTGGTTTTTAATTCTAATTGCAGCCCCTCATCTTGTCAGAGACAGCTAATTAGGTAGTTGGAGAAGTGGAAGTTGGTGCACAAAGCACACCTGGAGCAGCACTGCTGTAAAGTATCTCCCCGCATCCCCTCCCATGGCTGGCCCTTCCTCACGTGATGGACCGCCTCTAACTGGAAATGAAAACATGCTGAGCGGAGGCTTTTTAAAAAACTGCTTTATGAGACATGATTTACACACCAGATAATTCACCCATTTAAAATTCATGGTTTTTAGTACATTCAGAGTTGTTCAAACACCATTGCAATTTTAGGATATTTTATCAAAAAGAAAATCCCTACCGGCTTCAGTGCTCCCAATGCCGTGGCCTGGGTTCGATTCCCAGCCAGGGAACCACAAACAAAAATCCCTACTGTTAGCAGTCACCTTCCTTCCCCTGACTTAGACAACCACTAATCTACTTTCTTTCAATCTCTGCAGTTTGGCCTATTCTTAATATTTTACACAACTGGAATCATACAACATGTGATCTTTGGTGTCTGGCTTCTTTTACTTAATATAATGTTTTTAAGGTTCGTCAATGTTGTAGCATGTATCAGTACTTCATTCCTTTTTCTAAAGCTGAATAATATTCCATGATATGAATATACCATTTTACTTATCAATTTGTTTGCTGATAGACAGCTGGGTTGTTTCTACCTTTTGGTTTATACGAATAATGCTGCTATTAATATTTGTATATAAATTATTGTGTGAATATATATTTTCATTTCTCTTGGGTATATGAGGGGGGACACCAAAAAAATTGGAAGGTATTTATAAAAAATTGTGTATTTATTCTTACATGTTTAAACTTCAGTCACCTTCAAAGTGTTCTCCATGAGATGCGTTTTCTACTGCTCAAAACAGTTTTGGAACTCATCAATTTTGATGCCTTTCAGTGCTTCTGCTGTTTTTTGTTTTATCTCTTCCACATTGGCAAAACATTTCCCTTTGCATACATTTTTCATCCAGGAAAACAAACAAACAAACAAAACATCAATTGGGGAGAGATCAGGTAAGTACAGAGGTAGGGGCATGCTGTTTTTGGTAAAAAACTGCTGAACTGAGAGGCAACAAAATGGCAGTTTGAGAGAAGACCCTGAAAAACTCTCCTGGAGATCACAATAAATAGAAAATTTATAACTCAACTAAAGATTCCATACAACATAGAAGCACAGCTAAGATACCCATTCATTGCCCACCTGCAGGTGGGCAAAGGGGCACTCAGAGGAGGCAAAAAGGGGGAAATGCGGAGATACAGGCTGCATGGAAATCTGCCATTGGGAGATGCGAGGAAGAAAGCAGTGGGTGAGCCTTTGGGACCTCACTCAGTCCACAGGACAGAGAAAAAGAGGCCCAGATGCCAGGGCTGCGAGACACTGCAATCAGACCTGGCTTTGACCCCAGGAGGTGCAGGCGTGCCAGCACAAGTTCACTCAGGGTCTGAGAGGAGGAGCAATGGGGTCCATGAGGAGCCCCAGCCCGACCTCACTCCTGACCCAGGAAGAAGAGGGAGAGAGGGGGCTGCAGGCACACTTCTCTGCTCACAAGCAGTCCTGTCTGAGGGACCAGCATTCAAGACAGCTGATCCCACAATGCAGGACAGAGACCTCAGGGCAAACCAAGTACAGAAAAGCTTAAGATGGCACTTCCCTTGCATGCTGGGGAACAAAGACACTAATCACCCTCCCCCACATGCCCTTCCAGACCTCTGTCCACCCTCTCCTCCCAGTATCAGCAGGGAGTCCCAAAGAAATTGCAGCAGTGAGTGTCGGGTTAAGTAACAGAATATCTACTAACAGGCCGAAAGAATGAGGAAACAAAGCAATACAACTCCAAAGAAAAAAAAAGCAGAAAATCACAGTAAACCAGATGGGGACAGGCAACTACTTATCAGAAACAGAGCTCCAAACAATGGTTATAAAAACGATCTGAGAAATTAGTGATAATTTCAACACAGAGGTAGCAAGCATAAAGACAGACATACAATCTATTAAAAGAAACCACACAGAAATAAAGACTATATAATACAATAAAGAAAATGAAAACTGGAATAGAAGGACTCTCCAGACTAGATGAAGCAGAGGGGCGAATCAGTGAATTGGAAGAGAAACTAGCAGACAACAACACCCAATCGAAACAACCAAAAGAAAAAAGAATCAAAAAAAAAAAAAAAAAGGAGGATAGTTTAAGATCCCTCTAGGACAACATCAAGCATAACAACACTTGCATCATAGGACTACCAGAAGGGGAAGAGAAACAGCAAGGAATCAAGAAATTATTTGAAGAAATAATAACCGAAAACTTCCCTAACCTGGCGAAGGAAACAGTTATATAAGTCCAGGGAGCACAGAGTCCCAAACAAGTTGATCCCAAACAGAAACACATTGAGACACATCATAATTAAAATGGCAAAAATTAAAGATAAAGAGGAAATTTTAGAAGCAGCAAGGGAAAGGCAAGTAGTAACATATAAAGGAGCATCCATATGACTCTTAGCTGATTTTTCCTCAGAAACTTTGCAGGTCAAAAAGGACTGGCAGAAAATATTCAACATGATGAAAACCAAGGATCTATAACCCAGATTAATGTATCCAGCAAGGCTAGCATTCAAAATTGAAGGATGGGTAAAAAGCTTCCCAGACAAGAAAACCCTGAAGGTGTTCATCACCACCAAACCAAAACTACAAGGAATGTAGAGGGACTTCTTTAAGAAAGGAAAAAGCAAAAATTATAAATGATGTAATGGCAATGGCTACATGTCTATCAACAATTGCTTTTAAGTTTTATGTATTAAAGGTTTAAATCAAAAGACATAGAGGGTATTGCACTGAGTGGAGTGACAAGCAGATGAAGATAGAAGCAAACTCATATTGCTTATAGGTAAAATCCAAATAAGAAAATAAACAAGCAGAGCAGAAACAGATTCATAGATATAGAAAACATTTGGTTTGTTGACAAATGGGAGGAGGGTTCAGGGAGGGGGTAAAATAAGGGAAAGAGATTGGGAAGTTCAGTTTGGTTGTTACAAAGTAATGTTATATGGATGTAGAGTATAGCATGGGAATAT
This sequence comes from Lyroderma lyra, assembly GCA_004026885.1. Lineage (NCBI taxonomy): Eukaryota > Metazoa > Chordata > Mammalia > Chiroptera > Megadermatidae > Lyroderma > Lyroderma lyra. Next base: position 304,387 of record PVJL010000094.1, on the reverse strand, counting down.
GGTCAATAATGTTGCAATGACCATGTGTGGTGTCAGATGGGTACTAGATTTGCGGGGGTGACCGGAGGAGAGGTGAAGGAGGGGATGAAAAAGAGGAAGCAATCAAGAAGTATAAATTCATAGCCACAAAATAATCACACGGATGTAAAGGGCAGCAGAGGGCATATAATCAATAACATTGTAATAACTATATATGGTGTCAAATGGGAACCAGATATACCAGAATGAGGACTTTGTAAGTTGTATAAATGCCTCGTCATTACGCTGTACACCTGAAACCAATATAATATTGTATTCAAATGTAATTGAAAAAAATATATAAGTAAAATGTTTTTAAAAAAACCAAACTGTTGAGATCCAAGATGGCAGAGTACAGTAAACACTGCTTTGTTTCATAAACACATTAAATTACACCTAAATTACTGAACAACCACCATGGAGAACCATCTGAAATCTAGCTGAATAGAAGCTTTATAACTAAGGACACAGAAAAGAGGAGGTCATGGCGAGACTGGCAGGAGGGGTGCAGATGCAAAAGGGGCTAAACCTCCGGTGGCAGTAGAGAATCAAGAGGGATATCTCAGCTGTGGATGTTCCCCCGAGAGAAGCAAGGGACTTTAGCCCCATACCAGGCTCCCTAGCCTGGAGCACTGGTACTGGGAAGAGGAGCCCCACAACATCTGACTGATGAAAAACAGTCTGACTCTGATCATCCAGTTGGGAAGGAAGGTTCTGGGAAACCCAGACATCCTCTTAAAGTGTCCGCAGAGACTCAACTTACTTGTGGGTACTCACCCTGGGGTGTGGAAGAGGGATGGTGACTCAGGGGGTGTTGGAGGCATATGTGGGGAGTTCCCTGGTGGTGTAGTGGCTTAAGGCTTTGGCGCTGGAGGCATATGTGGGGCAGACTGAGGTGTGTGGCTTTGAAGCAAGGGCTGGAGGACAGCTGCCATTTTTCCTGAGTTCTCCCTCCTTCCATGCACCTGGCTGGTGGGCACTGTCTTTCCTGTGTTGTGCTCACCCCTATACAGCCAAACCTGAACCTGAAGGCCTGTTGAGCTTTATTTGCTCTGCCCTGCTGACTCACTGGGACCTCACCTCGCCCAACTCCACCAAGGTCAGAGGCACTTTCTTCAGTGAGCAGCCAGCCTCACCTGCATTGCAATCTTCCTTAGAAAACTATGTAAGTCTGCAGGCCTCAGGCTGGCAGCAACTAGCATTGATGTGCTCTGAGATTTTTCCTGAGGAGCTCCAGGCACGTTACTGGCAATAAACTACTGGCAGACTCTACAGGAGGATTCAGCACAAGTGGAGACAGTGCCAGGGTGCCACAGGGCATCTACTCCATAAGGCTATCCAACAATAGGGGGAGATGTAGCAGATCTACCTACACAGAAACAAATACAGACTGATATCCAAAATGAGGAAACAAAAAACACATCTCAAATAAAAGAACAGTAGACAAATTCCAGAAGAACTAAACAAGATGGAGGCAAGCAACCTATCAGATTTAGAGCTCAATATGATGATTTTAAGGATGCTCAAGGAACTTAGTGAAAACTTCAACAGAGAGATAGCAAGGCATAAAGCAGGACATAGAAACCATAAAAATGACCAGTCAGAAATGAAGAATACTATAACTGAAATTCAGAATGCAATAAAAGGAAAGACCAGCAGACTAGATGGAGTGGAGGATAGAATCAGGGAATTGGAAGACAAGGTAGCAGAGAACATCCAGTGAGAATACCAAAAGGAAAAAAGAATTAAAAAAATGAGGTTAGTTTAAGGGGTCTCTGAGACAACATCAAGTGCAACAACATTCGCATCAGAGGAGTACCAGAAGGAGAAGAGAGAAAGCAAGGAATTAAGAACCTATTCAAAGAAATAATGACTGAAAATATCCCTAACCTGGCGAAGGAAACAAACATATAAGCCCAGGAAGCACAGAGCATCCCAAACAAGATACACCCAAATAGGCCCAAACCAACACACATTACAATTAAAATGGCAAAGGTTAAAGACAAAGAGAGAATACTAAAAGCAGAAAGACAAAAGCAACTAGTTATTTATAAGGGAGCTCCCATAAGACTGTCAGCTGATTTCTCAATGGAAACTTTGCAGGCCAGAAAGGCAGTGGCAGAAAAATATTCAATGTGATGAAAAGCAAGGACATATACAACTAAGATCTCTCTAACCAGCAAGGCTATCATTCAAAATCGAAGGACAAATAAAGAGCTTTTCAAACAAGAAAAAGCCAAAGGAGTTCATCACCACCAAACTAGTACTACAAGGAATGCTAGAGGGACTGCTTTAAGATGGGAGGCAGGGAAGCAAAATTAGGAACAATAAAATGGCAATATAATAACTCAATGTTTAACTTTTTGAGAGACTGCCAGACTATTTTCTTTTTTAAAAAATTTTAAAACAGTTTTCAATTACCATTGACATTAAATATTACATTAGTTTCAGGTGTACATATCAACAATTACCTTCAATTTAAATGGATTAAAAACTCCAATCAAAAGACATGAAGGGTATTAGACTGAGTGGAGTGTCAAACAGAGGAAGACAGATGCAAGTCAACTTTGCTTATAGATAGAATCCAAAGAAGAAAATAAACAAATGGAACAGGAACAGACTCATAGATATAGAAAACATCTGGTTTGTTTTCAGATGGGAGGATGGCTGGGGGAGGGGTGAAATAAGGGGGAAAGATTGGGAAGTTCAGTTTGGTGGTTACAAAGTAATAGTTATGGGGATATAGGGTGTAATATGGGAATACAGTCAATAATGTTGCAGTAACTATGGGTGGTATTAGATGGGTACTAGATTTGTTGTGGTGAGGGGAGGAAGGTGGGAGGGGTGGGTAAAAAAGGAAAAGAAATCAAGTACAAATTCATAGTCACAAAATAGTCACAGCAATGTAAAGTACAACACAGAGCATATAGTCAATAACATTGCAATAACTATATATGGTGCCAAATGGGAATCAGATTTAACAGAATTAGGATTTTGTAAGGTATATAAAGGCTTATCATATGTTATACACCTGAAACCAATATAATACTGTATGTCAAGTGTAATTGAAAAATAAAAATAAAGGAGAAAAAAACAGAACTTGAGAAAAAGCCAATTCTGAACAATAAAGTCACAGATCAGACATGAAACAAACAAAAAAACCAGGCATGAATACAAGCAGTTAATATAAGAAAAAGCAATCCATTTGATTTTGAAGCTAGAAAACAGCCTCATTTGAGAAACCCAGAGGTTATAACATTGGGGCCATGGGAAATGTCATCCTAGCATATTAACACTGGACCATGTTTGTACTGATCATAATAAAGTATATGTGGTAAACAAACAAAGAAACAAACCAACTGCTGAAATCTCAGCTTGGTGTGTGTAGATACATCGGCATGGTGGAAGAACCAGTCATCTGCTTGCCACAACGCAGGCCATTTCTTCTACAAATCATGATACATCCTTCTCAATACTTCCAGATAAAAACTTTAGTTGACCATTTGACCCAGAGGAACAAATTCTGAGTGCACAGTCCCTCTTACATCAAAGAAAGATAATTCTGGGTTCTTTTTAGTCCCCTTCGTATACCTAGGAGTAGAATTATTAAATAATACAGTAACTCAATGTTGAACTTTTTGAGAAACTGCCAGACTATTTTCTTTCTTAAAACAATTTTCAATTACAGTTGACATTAAGTATTACATTAGTTTCAGGTGTACAGCATAATGGTTAGACATTTATATAACTTACAAAGTGAGAGGGTTTTTCTTGCTGGGCCTACGGACACAGAAATCTGTATGACCCTATAATCAAAAGGAAGGGACCCCTATGTAGCTCTCAACAAAACTCAATTTTGGCTGAGTTCTTTGTAAATTATCATTCCTATCCTTGAAAACCAATCTGTAAAGAGCAAGAAAAGATACCATCTACTCTGAGGACTCCCAGAACCCTGCAGAAATATCTGAGGATCATTCTACTGAGACTGGTACTGACTCCTACAGCTAATAGCCCCAGGGAGGGCAATGTGCAGGCTTCTTATTTCCCAATGAGCAAGGTTCTTGGCTTCTCCTTAACCCTGCAATAACTAATTGGAAATGAGGACAATATGTTGGTGGAAAATTTCTACTTTATTCTGCCATAGTAAGCCCTATGTAGTCTGAGCATATAAACAACATATTTCAGCAAAACTTTTACTTTTGCACTTCTTCTACTCTTAGGAGAACTGCTTACTCTAAATTCCATTTCACCTTTTCTAGCTCTTTTGGGTTCATTTCAGTTAGAGTCAGTTCCTTCCCATCTGATCTTTGCTGATTCATCTTTTGTTCTTTTTTTGTGCCAACCCTAAGGTCTTAACTGTGAGTCTGAGCTACATTAAACCCTTTCTGGAACAAGGTGAGGTATAAATAAACAAAGTTCCTCTAGTCTGAAACAGTAATTGTTCAGAGTTCTAAGGGAGAAAGAATTACGGTTATTAAAGGATCTAAATAGCAAAGCTAGCTAGCTCTAATAATTAATAATGGCATCTCATTTCTTATGATCAATTAAGGTACAAGAAGTATATATTAAATTATAATTAATATACTCCCTTAAATTTGTTTTCTAAAGCAGTTGTTCTTAAAGGGTATAATTATAATTACATTTTGGTCATTTTATATCCTTGTGCTTTCTTAGCTTTTATGATACAGATATTTGCTGGAGGGTACTAGGTCATCAGAACTCAACCCAGTGGAGTCCAGAGACCAAGCTACTCTTATCCCCTCAATCAGAATTCAGTAAATTCTTTAAAATTAAAAAAAAAAAAATCTATATATTTTCCTTTTGTAAGAATGCAAAGTGTTCTTGGAGCTGTTTCAAAAATCCAATTAAGGTTTATGGCTAAATGTTACTGGGTTGCTGCATTCCTTCAAAGTAAAATTCTAATTAACTTTAATTGCTAATGTTAAAGGTTTTCAAACTTCCTCCCCATTTTTTTCTCTCCTTCTTTTGTTCTAAGATGCTATCCATAGACCTCCCCGCTTGGCTCTACAAACTGTCCCTAAGCAATCTCAACCACTCCTGAGTTCCAATTCTACCTGCACATTGACAATCTGTTTCTTTCTGTAGCCTGTACATCTTTCTGAGGGCCAGTCTAGTATATCCAACTGTTTACTAGAAATTTCCACCTGGATGATCTAAAAGGACCCTAAACATCTAAAACTAAACTTATTTTTATTATTCCAAAATCTCCTAAATTCTCATAAATTTCCTATTTCAGCAAATATCAGTTCCTTTACCCAGTCTGCCAAGCTAGAAATGTCAACCTTGATTCCCTTATCTTTGCTTCCCATAATACAATTAATATTCTTTCTGCCCCATATGTACTCCTCATTTTTGCTTTCTCTTCTTCCTCCTGCTACCTCCTTTCAAACTCTGGATAGATCTATAGTAATTGCTCTCTAACTGGCCTCCTAGTCTCCAGATCACTTCTCCTCCGTCTCTTTTCTACAAACTGCTTTAAGTTCTCTTTCTACAACATGACGATGATCAAATTATTGCATATGTCAATTATAATCAATAAAGCTGAAAAGTTTTTTTTTTAATATCAATGGTTTGATACCAGTTTCCTAGGGATTGTATACATGACTTCAAACTTTCATCCTTGCCCTTCTAGAAGAATTCCTGTCACTTTCTGAATAACGAGAAGGAGTATAGCTTAGTGGTCAATAATATAAGCACATAGCCAGGCTACCTGGGTCTGAATCCTGGCTCTGAATTTCTTGGCTAGGGCAAATTCTCAACCTATTTGTGCCTCATTTTCTTCATTTGGAAAATGGGGATGATGGTGGCTATGCTTTCCTAAATTACTGAGTTGTTTCTCTTGATGAACATTAAGTACAAGAAGATATCACTGATATATTCTAGTGATTCAATAAATATTAGATAAAATTATCATCTTCATACCCCTCCACAAGTAAGTACTTGCTATTTCATGGTCTTTAATAACTTGCTCTTTATACTGAGAAAACTTCTCTATTCCCTCTCTTGGTTCAATACCATAGCCTTCAGGATCCAACTCAAAATTTACATCCACTATGATGTTCTTCCCCCTTCCCCAGGCAGTTGGTTACTCCATCCTTTGATGCTCTGTAGCCTTAATAAATCTTTTCCATTACACTTAGCATTGTATTGTGCATATTTTTACACACCTGACTCTCTCCTGAAACTTGAAGTTAACGCTGTTAATGCTTAAGGTTGTGTCTAAAAATGTGTACATGCCTCACCCTACTGCCTTGTACAGTATCTGATTTATTAATGGGTATACAATACAGTTTTGCTAAATGAACAGATCTTTGTCCCTCACTTTAGGGGACATAATGGAGTTCACTGTGCAGTATGTAATTTACTTGAGAGCCTCAGACCATGTCTTCTCCATCTCTGGGTCCCTGAAGCACCTAGGTAGATAACATAGCAGACAAAAGCTGCTCAGAAACAATTTGCTTTGTACAGGGCCACAGTGACAAATCTTTTCCTTTAGAGTACCTAACATCTGTCTACAAGATTCCTAAAAGGCTAAATAAGGAAATGTGAACCTTCACATAAAACTATTTATTATGAGGCACTTGAGTAAGACCATAAACACTTTATTACTTTGGCCTTTGAAATCATATTGATCTTGATTTCCTCCAGGGCCTAAGTCACCTGAAAGCAAAAAGAAAGAGCTTCCCCCCACCCCTACCATGTTCTCATAAAGTACCGACATTAGTGACATGATTGTAAATTTTTATTTTCTGCATGACTGACTCATTTATAGTCTTAATAACATTCTCTATCAATGACTCAAAAGAAAAAAAAAGAAAAAAGGCTTTCTATTCTGATAGAATTGTCTTTGACCTAAAGTGGTGAGGGACTAATAGTTGAAAAGCTTCAGGGAGTTCCCTGGTGGTGTAGTGGCTTAAGGCTTCGGCACTGGCGCTGTCAACGCTGCGGTCTGGGTTTGATTACCAGCCAGGGAACTACCCACATACAAAAAAAAAGAAAAAAAAAAAGAAAAGAAAAAAAAAAAAAGAAAAGCTTCAAGAAAATTTCGGTAAATGTAGTATTTCTCACTCCAACTCCCGGGTTTAACATTAGACAGGGTGATGATTTTCTAAGAAATGGAAGAACTTCTCTCCTAGCAAAAACTTTAGGGGTTAGAAAAAAAAAAGAAGCTGACTTAAAATATTGCCTCTATGTGAACTTTGGTGGGAAATGGGTATATAATATAGTCAATTCAATTCATGCCAAAAACAAACTTCTTAAGCTAAAAAAAAGTATCACTGTACTTGTTAATTTGTTTTGTACTAGTTTATTTTTAGGAGGTCAATGCCTTATCCATTAGGCGACTGGGGCTTCTTGTACTAGTTTATTTTTAATGCAAACATATTTTGCATTAAAATGATGTAGATAAATATCTACTGATGTGAAAATATAGTAAGTACAAAAGTTACAAAATAGATGCCTAAATTTTATAAAAATAGAAATATGTTCCATACTTTTAATTTAAATGTAAGATGTAGATGAATATAGACTAAGGGCATTACCCTCGTTGCATAATTATGGGTCATAGAAATTCCACCCCCCTTTCCTTTTTGCTTATCTGTACATTTCCACAATGAACTTGTATTGTTTATATAGTAACAGTTAAATAAAAAATACGCTTTTCATTATAAAATTGGAAATGATAGTTTTAAAAATTAAGCTGTTATTAATTTAAATTTACTTACCAACAGATTCTCCCCTGCTACTCCTCTGTTGTTAAAAACCACACATCTAAAAATCAGAAAATATGTTTGTTACTTTTACACATGATTCTTGCTCAAAATATAACATTAAAATCATTTTACCACACTGTTTTAGAGTACTAAACTATTTTTAAATATCTGTTCCAAAGTCATGAGAATGCTTGACACTTTCATGTAAATGCACAACAATACATTTCCAGGTCTCTAAATTCAATATATGGCTTCAAATCAGAAAATGGTATATTGAAGTGATGTTAATTTTTCTTACCAAAAACAGAATATTTACAACTTCTTCCTATGCATATGTGTAAGCCTCCAGTAAATGTTATTAAAACAATTCTAAATACAAGTCAAATTTAAATGTTTTTGCTTTAAATTAAAAAAAAAATCCCCGACTTATTACATGTGTAACATTAATATAATAAGTATCTATTCCTATGTTAACACATAGCTCTTGTTCCCTCAAGGTTCAGCAAACAACAGAGACTGGAATTTTACCTGAGGTGAAAACATTACCACAGGTAGAGCTGCAAGGAGTCTGGCACCTGAGCTGGTAGCATGGGCCCTCACTATGCTACTGCTGGGTGCTCAGGTTATTTATTTATTTATTTTTTGTATGTGGGTAGTTCCCTGGCTGGGAATCGAATCCAGGCCTCAGCGTTGACAGCACCAGCGCTGAAGACTTAAGCCACTACACCACCAGGGAACTCCCTGCTTAGGTAATTTAGAGGAGGGAAGACTATCTGTATTTTCTATAATCCTGTTTGTCTCTCCTGGGTCAATGGAAAAGGCTTAAAGCAGTGTTGGCTCATGCTAAGTACACAATGACAATTAACTATTAGTATCAATGATAGTTGCAGTGCCATGCTAGCTTTAAAAAGTCATTCTGCATTTAAATATTTAACTCTCCCTGAATTTTCAGTTAACCATAACCCCAGATATTTTTTGCCATCCTCAAACAAAACTGACTTGTGTCTGCACAGATTTAGTGAATCTATATACATGTCAATTAAAATTCATTTTGTTTTTAACTGTTTACTTATCCACTCAATCAAGGCCATTTAAGGTTCTAATTCCCTTCTTTCAGGGTGCTGATGATCATTACAGGGATTTTAAGCACTGATGAGCTAACTGGCTTACAGAACAGTCAACAAGTCTGATTCTCTGCTCAGGTAGGTTAGGTTTCAATGAGTAAAACATTCAAGATATGTTTCTGCAAAGGAATTCTTTCTTGCATCTGAAAGGTCATAAAGAAATTTCATTAGGACTAATTGAAAGAAGATAAATTTTTAACAATTTCAGAATTCTAAGTTGAGAAAAAGCTAGAAATTTACATTTTATTGACTAGTCAAAGGAAGATCTTAAATATACCATAAAAACATGCAAAGAAGTTAGAGTACAGTCAGTTAGTCCTTGACCTTTTCTTGCCAAAAAAATGGCAAGACACACTAGATATAAATAAAATTGAATTTAGCCACATGTACTTATTTGCATAAGCACCTAAGTTAACACAGGTATTGGGACTAAAGTTAATTGTGACCTTGAACCTTGAAACTCCCAGTCATTCAGAAAAGACCCACTTTTAGAGTACAAACACTACATGAGGATAAAAATGGCTTCTGGGGCAAGATATCATCACCATGTGACTGCCACTGAGAGAAGAGAACAGAATTAGTGAGGGGAAAGAAAGAGATGATCTGCAAACTCATGAAAAAGCAGCCTATACACCTGGGATTTTCTTTCAAACTGCAGACTGGGATATTTGCACTTTTCTTCTGGCAACTTTGAAAAGTGGATCACAGTTCTAGTATCTCTTGCTAGATGAGGAATTGTACTGACTTCTCCACAGTCCTTATTCCTGACAATGTTCAGTCAGTAGCAGTCATCACTGTATATATACTGCTAACTTTGGAAATAGGCAGAGAGATAAGGAAGAATGAAGGCAGAATGAGGGCTGCCATTCTGTGCCTTAATTCCATTCCAGTTAGTGATAAGCAACCAGCTTCCTCTTTAACTCTTTTTCTACCTTGGCAGTCATCAGGGAACCCTTGACACATAAAGCTAACAAAGTTGGTTGTGAAATGACAAGAAAAAATTTCTGAGATGTTCTAAATTAAAATTACAGACAGGAGTTCCCTGATGGTGTAGTGGCTTAAGGCTTTGGTGCTGGTGCTGTCAGTGCTGCGGCCTGGGTTCGATTCCCAGTCAGGGAGCTACCCACATACCAAAAAGCAAAAAATGAATAAATAAAATAAAATAAAATAAAATAAAATTACAGACAGAGGGTGGAAGAAGAGAGGCAAAGGGGTTGATCAGTTAACCACTGTATTGCAAAACCAACAAAAGATTGCTCACATTCCATTGTGTTATGTTGAAATAATTAAATCAACTTGCGGGTGGCTATTTCTGATATTATCTAAAAATATAGACTAGCCAGGTACAGTTGAATCCCAGGAGCCTCCACTTCTTGTTCACATATGAGCTTTACAGGCTCTGCTGCACCGATCCCAGAACTAAACTCGTTTCACCATCTCCCATCTTGTTGTCTATAGCTAAGATCAATTCTTTGAGAATGGCTTACATCTTTCTCTCTTCTACCTGATATATAAAAACACTTGCAAGACTTAGGAATGACAGACTTGTTTGTCTTCTATCTAGCCATGCTGCTGGTGGTTCAGACTTCATGCCCCATGAGCAGTATTCCTTTTTGCTAGCAATGGGCTAATAAACCTTTATTTTTATTTATTTATTTATTTTTTAATTTAGGTTGGTTTCCTAAAGCGGGGATCGAACCCAGGCTGCGGTGATGAGAGAGCTGAAGCCTAGGCACTACACCGCCAGGGAACCCCCACTAACCTTTATTTTTTAAAAGATTTTCAACCATGGAAGCTAAAATTTTTTCTTAACAGAAACAACTTCTGTTCCTAAGGCATTCCATAAGCCTGTCAACTTTGTAACAGCTCTCCCCAAATAATTTTTATAGTTCCTCCCAAACAACTTTAAGGGGCAGGTATATGAAAAAAAAATCATTCTGTAAAACTGATTTTTCCTGCATATTTTAACTATTTAAATTTTCTTCTCAAAACAAGGAAAATATAAAGAGAAGAAATACCAACTAAAGAATAAATCTGGTATTAAGAACATCCTGTGACGACAGAACACATTAACCAGGAAAGCAAGTGAGTTTTCTTTAATGAAGGTTAAATAAAAGGCAAAGACACACAGCACTGGATTCCTCAATCATTAGCACTATGGACATTTTGAACCAAAGAATTCTTTGCAATAGGGCCTGTCTACAGCCTCCTTGTTTTAGAACCACTATTACAATGAGATGGACGAGATATCCTTGATTTGCTCAAGCCTAGTAGTGATGTACCAGAATAAAGGGGTTTTTTTATCAAATGACCTTAAATATTTTCCAGTTCTAAAATATCACAAGTCTTTGAGTCTAAGGATAGAAATAGTAATCAAGAAAGGGTGGAGTGAAAGAACATTCAGACATCATTACACTGATTTCAAATAATAACAACAACAGATAACATTTATTAGTATTGCTATGTGCCAGATCATGTTTTAAGCACTTCACATGAATATTAATATTGGAATGACTCATTCAAAATTTATTAAACAGAATATTTACTAAACTAATTTTAAGATTGAATTAGAGCTTATAAGAGAAAAATGAATAAAAATAGGTTCTGGCCTCATTGAGAGTATAATCTTGCTACGTTGAAAAGAAATGCACCATATTTTCACAACAAAAGTGACATTGCAAGGTAGTATATGATTCAATGTTCGATCAGTGATATAGATAATAAAGCCTTATGAGCTCAGGATGGGCAAAATTGATTAGGAAATGATTTATGGAAAAGGCAGATAAATCTTATGCTGAGACTTGAAAAATAGTAAAGATTTCAGCAGAAGAGAAGTGTGAGATATAATATGGCTTGAAGGGAGGAATGTGAGCAAAGATATAAAGTAGGTATGCACAAAACTTTCTAAAGGATAAGAAAATAGCTGGAACACGCTACATAGAGACATAGAGAGTAATGGCATAAAATAAGGGTGGAAAAATAGGTTAGGGCCCAAATAGGTATAGGGTTCTGAATGTCAGATTAAGAAGAGATGACAGGAGGTTTTGCTTCCAGAGTAGATCCTATTGGGCCAATCCTTCCATAAAATAATAACTATAAGCTTTTGACAAATTATAAAGGCAATGAAGAACAACAAAATGCAGGCACAAACTGAATGGGAGTTGACACTTGTAAGAAGAAAATGGTATTGTGAGTTTCCTGTTTTTACAGCTTTTTGCTGAGGGAAGGCACAGGTTGGTATTATTCCTCAATTCAATGATGGATAAAAGACAGATAGAAACGCTAAATGACATGGGCTTGAAAAACCAGAAGAGTGCTTGCTTTGATAGCACATATACTAAAATTGGAACGATACAGAGAAGATTAGCATGGCCCCTGCGCAAGTATGACACGCGAATTTGTGAAGTGTTCCATATTTAAAAAAAAAAAAAAGAAAGAAAAGAAGAAAAACCAGAAGATAGAGTTTGGTGCAACTACAGCAATTAGAAAATGAGAAAAATCTCAGAAAAGAGTGAAACACAGCAAAAGACTCCTAAATTCTTATAAAAACTGGGCCCAAAGCTCTGACTGACCCTTTATCTATACATATGTAAGACAGACTCCAAGCAGTCCAATTAAGGATAAAAAACTGAACAGAGATTTCATCTGTTGTGTACCACAGAGGAGACAAAGTTTGAAGTGTGAGTTTAGCCAAGTTAATGCCTGATAAAACAAACAAACAAAAACAAACACTGGTATCTTTAGAAAAATATAACAGAATCCAAAGTCTCTATAATGTATCATTCAAACTATCAAGAACACAAAATTACTAGACTATGGAAAAACTGGAATATATACATGACCCACACTCAAGAGATAAAATCAATGTAAGTGATGCTGAGATGTCTTAGATGTGAGAATTAATGGATGAGGATTAAAAGCAGCTATACAAGGGCTGTCTGGAAAGTATCCAGCCATGTAACCATTCTTATTATATTGACAATGGGTTTTTTTCCAGACAGGCCTATATAACTATGCTGAAGGACATAAAGAAAAATCAGCTTGTAATGAATATGAAAAATAGGAAATCTCAGCAGAGTAATAAAACCTATTTAAAAAGTGAAAATTGTAGAACAGAAAAATACAATATCTGAAAAAAAAAAATACAATGGGTTTGCAAACTACAGTTCCAATCTAAAGATGAGAGGGAAAAAATGATTGAAAAAAATGAACAGAACCTCAGTGATTTGTGGGAGAATATTGTAAAATCTAATATACACAAAATAGTGGTTTCAGAAGGAGAAGAGAAAGAGAATAATGGAGCAGAAAACTACTTGGAGCAATAATGGAAAACATTTTCCCAATTTGACAAAAATATACAATTTCACAGACTTAAAAAGAGAAAGAAAAGTAGTGGGGAGAATAGAGTAACAACAACAAAAGAAAAAAAACCCCAGAAAAACAAATAATAAAATGGTAAATTTTATATCTACCATGTCAATAATTACATTAAATGTTAATAGACTAAAATCTCTAATTAAACAGCAGAGATTGTCTGACTGGATAAAAAGCAAGACCCACTATATGCTATTTTCAAGTAATACACTTTAACTATAAAGATACAGATACTTTAAAAGATAAGGTATAAAGAAAGGTATTATGTAAACATTAAGCATAAGAAGGCTGGAGTGGCTACAGTAATATCAGATAGATGTCACCATCAGAGATAAAGAAGGACATTTCAGGGGCTGGTGGTTGGTTTGAAAATTCTGCCAGTGTAGGGCCTGAGTTATTCAAGTTATTACTAATTCCTTGCTCTCCAGGCAGCAGCTGCTGACCAGCCTCCTCCAGAGTAGCTGGGGACAGGCTGGATTGTGTGGTGTGGGGCAGCCACAGATTGTAGCAATGATTTTGATGCTGTATATGGAATCCAGAGGGGAGTGGATCCACAGCATCTGACTGAAAAATAGGGCCAAGAGTCCTGGGCTGCAGCTCTGAATTAGGCTCTGGTGCTATCATGGAAGGCACCATTAAGATACAAAGGATGTCCCAGCAAAGCTTCCAGCCCATCGTGACCAAAGAAGTCAACACAGTTCCCCAGATGGATCTCAAGACCTTTTTTAGATAAGATAGGGTGAGAGCTCCATGAATCCCTGATAGGTAGGTACAATGGCCACATTTAGCAGGAAGCAGGTACAGAAGATGAGACCTCCATCCCTCCACTTCCCATAGAGATATATGGAAATCACACTTTTGAAGAGGAAAGTGAGGTAGGTAGAGAGAATATGGGGATCTTGGGACCCCTTCCATGGGAACCGTCTTGCTGGAGTAGTCACTACCCTCATATCACCCTTTTCTAGTAATCCCTGTCCCAAGTTAGGCAATCACAGGAGGATATTACGAGAAAAAGTAATTAATGAAAGAAGTTACATGATACAAAAGCCCACTGATTTTAGCCAGTTACTAGCATCTGCACAGTTAAGAGTTAAAATGACCCCCATTCCATCCAACCTCATTATACCATAATTATAATACCATACATATGCCTGGAAGCTCACTAACAGACTTAATTCTGGAAAGAAACATGCGCAGTTAAAAGAAGGTGATGTAATGGCCCCCTATCAATCAAAGATGTCAATCAAAAGGTCCCACACCCAGATGGGTGTAACCCCTTACAACTAAAGCAAATAAAGTGTTCAGTGCTCTCACCTTCAAGGCCTGGGTTCAATCTCTGCCCAGGGAACCAACCAAAAACAAACAAACAAACAAAACAACAACAACAACAAAAACTACCAAAGCCTCGGTAATTGGGGCTGTTGAGCCACCTGCCTGCTCGAGTCCACTCTTATCTCTTTGGAGTGAACTGTCTACTTCTAATAAACTAATGTTTCACCACTTAAAAAAAAAGGACATTTCATAATGGTAAAAGAGTTAATTCATAGAAAGATTAACAGTCATCACTGTATATGTGACTAATAACAAAGCTTCCAAATACATGAAACAAAAATGGACAGAATTAGAGAAATAAAAAATGCAAGTTCCTATTTGATTTTAACATCCTTCTACCAATGACACAAAAAAAGTAAAGATGTAAACAGTCTGAATAACACAATCAACTATATTAACCTAATTTACATTTATGTAACACTACATCCAATAACATAATACACATTCTTTTAAAAAATGATAATATCAGAACATTTTCAACTTCACTAAAGTCATAAAGGTATTAAAACAGATTAATATAATTCAAAAATCTTTTTCTAGAAGGTGACGCATCAAAACAAATATAATAATCAACAAGACTATATTAGGACTGAATTACATATCCAACTCCTGATTATCACACGGTAATGAAGAACAGTGAAAGTCAATTTATAATTCAAAAACCTCATTCTCTTGTTTCAATTCTGTCCCTACAAAATCTATTCCCTGAGTAGGAAACATAACTTGTTTGCCTGGCAATGTCATGAATTTCCCTGATAAACTGAATCCTATGATATTACAGGTCAACATTATTACATTATCTTCATAGGCAAAAATCATGGGATTTAAGGAGCTAGTTGTTGTCAAGTTATGAGCCTGAGACATCCAAGGGTTTAAAAAAGTAGTAAAGAAGAGTTTTCAAGAATGATCAACATTTCAAAGAACCCAGGAGAAATCATACATTTATCTGTAGTAAGGCTGTACATTTGAATCTTAATCCTGTATGCACTGTCTAATCTGGGTGAAATTAACACTAATTCTTCTTTTAGTTAGTAAAATGAGGATAAAAGTATGTATCTTGGAATTTGGTATATTTAAATAAGATAACATATATATTGCACCTAGTATGGTGCCTATCATGTGGCAGGCACTCAACAAAGCTAAATATAATGATAGTAAACCAAAATGGCAATTCTGGTTATCTCCTGCTACTTATAAACTCTAAGTGGCCTTCTGTATTAAACAAACAAACAAACAAACAAAAAAGACCAACAAGTTAATATTGAAATTTTTTTCAATATTTTTTTCAAGTATATTTTTGGGGTATAATATTTCAAAACTAGTGGCCATAAGAGGAAAAAGAGTTAAGTTATCCTTAATGTGAAGAAGCTAAACCTTATTAGCCAGGAATTCTCTTTCAGTAATCTCCTAACATTTTATTGCAATCTTTTTTGCTCCCATTAGTTCTAACAGTTTTCCTATTAGCTCTCCCATTTTCCCTAACATTTTCAGTTGCTTACTGATGTTCTCATATTTTATCTTAGTCATTTGAATTCTAGCTAAAGAAAAACCTAATAACAAAATGTTCTACATTCATAGTGCTCTGAACTAACAGGAATTATTCCAGTGTCACAAGTCACTGCTGGAAACTTCATTATCCAAAGCCAAGTCAAAGACATGTATGTCTTCCAGGATGTAGATTCCAGTGGCCACTCCACTTTAGCAAGGTATTACCTTCCTTCTGCCTGTGCCACTTACTGCCTGGCCAGGCACAATGCTGTCTCTGGGTCCCCCAGGATCGTTTCTTGCCTAGTAATAGAGCCTACACAGTAATGCCATATTTTGCTGTATATAGTTTGCTTCCATGTATAATGTGCACCCATGTTTTTGGTCCAAACTTTCAGGGAAAAAAATCTTTTGCTTAAATTTTTAAATTCAAATTTTTATTTGTTTATATTTAGATACTTGTTTTCTATATTATAAAGGAATTTTAGCATTTATCTCTTTAACATATTATGGTATAAGAAATTTTGTGTAACATTTTTAACTTATAAGCATAAAAAAGAATTAAAAACATTTATATAGATATGGACTTAATACTACCCATGTATAATGGGCATCTTTATTTTTCCCTCACTTTTAACTCATAAGCATAAATAAAAGAATTAAAAACATTTATATAGATATGGAATTAATACTACCCATGTATAACGAAAATCTTTATTTTTTTCCCTCACAAATTTGGGCAAAAAGATGAGCATTATACACAGCAAAATATGGCACCTCATTTTAATTTGACCAGATCAAAAAGCGAGGCTCTTCCCTAAACCAGACAATGACCTAATTCATTCCTTTATGTTTCAAGGCCAATACGTTTTTTTGCGGGGGGGGGGTGGTGGTTGGGGGGGGCGGGGGCGGGGTATTTCCCTGGCTGGGAATCGAACCCAGGCCACGGAGTTGAGAGTGCTGAAGCCTAGCCACTACACCACCAGGCAACTCCTGGCCAATACTTTTGGAACTGGTCTTTATGGGCCAAGTACTGTTTTATGCTCTTCATATCCATATATGCAATGCTCACAACCCTATGAGGTATAGGTATCTTTATAGATAATAAAACTGAGGTACAGATTAACTAATTTGTCTGTTGGATATACAGGTAGTGTGTGACAAAGCTGAGGTCTGAATCCAGGCAGATCTGACTTAAGAATGCACTTAACCACTTTACTACGCAACCCTGTGCTTTTTAAGGTTTTTGTTTTGTTTTTGTTCCCTCTAAGTTTTTATGCTTATAAGTTAACAGTAAAGTCTCTTTCTCCAAAGACAAGTGCTGTGAACAAAGGGTACCCTTTGAGTTCATAACAACTCTGATAAAAAGAGCTTTGTCCCTGAAAGTTTGTTCATCGATTTTTATAGTGGAATATCTAACAATCAGATAGATATTATTAGGTCCCTAGGGAATGGGACCGTAACTTTTTCCAGAAATACCTTTATTCAGTGCTTTGTAATATGTATTATTTCATCTAGCCAGTCTCATGAATAATTATTAACTGACCCATTCTCAAAATTTTAAAAACCAAATTATTTTAACAAAAAAATGATAAAAATACTTTTAGCTAAAAACAATTTCATGTTATCGTAAAATGACTTCATATCAAAGACAGTGCTTTTAGACTAGGGAATAGCCAAAACTTGGCCTTTGTTTCACCACCTCATTTTTCTTAGTTCAACCTCCCCTTCCTTCCTCCCTCAGAAGAGTCTATAGATGACCTGTCAATACACTTCTAATGCTGCAGGAAAAGCAGCTAGACATCATCTAAAGCAGTGGTGTCCACCTTTTGGCTTCCCTGGGCCACACTGGAAGAATTGTCTTGAGCCACACATAAAATACACTAACACTAAGGATAGCTGATGAGCTAAAAAAAAACCCAATAAACTGCAAAAAATAATCTCATAATATTTTAAGAATTTGTGTTGGGCTGCACTCAAAGCTGTCCTGGGCTGCATACTGGACAGTATCCACTGGTGCTACTTCCCCTAAATCAAAATTACATAGGCCCAAACTCCAAATTGCAAAGTAAAGGAATAACTAGTCAACATTTACAAGCAAAATCCTGCTCTGGTCTCCTGAGGTCATCTTAACTTAACTGGGCTTCCTTCCTCATAACTCTATTGAATCTCCTCAAATTCTGCTTTGTTCATCCTTGTTCTTCTTGCCCCCTCAGTGGCATCCGACATTGGTGATTTATTCCTTCCCTCCATAAAATGCTTTGCTTGGTTTTTCTGATATTCCAGAATCCTAGCATTTTTAATACTGTGGCCACTCAATGTTAGGGGCTGTAAGTTATCTCCAAATATCTATCCTCGCCTTCTTCCTCAGTAACAGAATGCTCTGATTTCAGTTGGCTACATGGCTGCCCAAAATAGAGACTTCACTTTCAAGCTTCCCTTGAAGCTAAGAAATAGGAGGCCAAAGTGATATAAAAGTAGGGTGCATCTACCGGAAAGCATCCCTAAAGGATATTGGGGCATTCTTTATTCTCCATTTTTCTCCTTCTTGGGTGTTGAAATGTAGATGTGATAGCTGGAGCTGAAGCAGCCACAGGTTACAGAGCAACATGATATAAGAAACTTAGTTTCCTGATACTACAGAGCACCATACAAGCCCTGGTCCACCTTCTTGGATTTTTTCATGAGAAATAAACTTGTATCTTGTGAAAGTCACTGTTATTTTGAGTTTTCTGTAACTTGCTGCCAATCCAGATGCTCTCTAATGCATTACTTTCCTATTACTGGCAGACTCAGTCACTTCAACTAGACTGTATGCTCTTTGGGAATATAGGTTCTGATACTGTATTTCACAGTACCAAAATACTTAATGACTGACCTAGATTTCAATAAACTTATTACATAATTCTAGATGGGTCAGTTTTTAATATTAGTTGGGGGGGTGGAATAAAATGGTAGATGAAGGCTCTCAATAAAAGAGGTCAAAGACAATTTAGACAATTTAAAAGCAGAGTAACTGCTTTTTTCCATTTTTAGTTGTAGTGCTGGAAATTCATTCAGAGAATGGGAAAAAGATTTAAGAAATCAAGATGTTATTCAGATATGCAAAATCATGTCTATTAACCTGTGTTACCAAATAGAGATTTTTTAAAAAAGAAATCTTAAATGAATAAATAAGATTTCTAAATACTTTATCAATCAAATGGGTGTTAACTTTTTAGAGGGAACTACTTTTTCTCTAGTCCTCTGTGTTCTATGAGGAGGGTTTCTCGGTAAACACACTCCTGGCCTCCTGGTGTTTTTGCACTTTACTTGCTCTCTAGGAGATAAAGGACTATCTGATTGAAACACTTGAAGAATGACTGGGACTGGCTCAGCAATTCTCTTCTCCTCTTAGAGACAAGTTTATCCAGGGCGTATATATGGCACCCTGCTAATGAAGATGGACAATGTACAGGCAGGCCAAGTAATGCCCCATTCAGTTCTATTAATACATATTTGACATTTTTGTAAAGCCTTTGCTCACAATTATCTTAAACAAACTTGAGCTTAGTTTCCATCCCACCCATTATTAATTTTGAATTAGTCCTTAACAGAAAAGTTTTGTGGGGTAGTGTTGGTGTAGTGGTTAGGCTTTGGCGCTCTCACCACTGTGGTCTGGGTTCGAATCCAGCTCAGGGAACTAACCAAAAAAAAAAAAAAAAAAAAAAAGAAAAGCTTTGCATCTTTGTTAGTTTCCAGGTACAGGAAAACAACATTTGTTTAACAAGAACAACAGTAAAAACCCTTATGTTTCTTTTTTCTTTCTTTCTTCCTTTTTTCTCAGTAAACCCTTATGTTTCATTTGTCCATATACCAGGAGCTAGGTTCTCTCTAATGTCTAAATCATACCTTACCAGTAAAGCATCAACAGTTTCCTGGTGACCTGACAGAATTCAAGACGCTCCCTATACATTAGAACTTTATATGAGATAATAACTGGGACCCAAAGGCAAGTGCAACCCCCTGATATTAGGGTGTTCATATTGCCTATGAAACTACTGTATAAGTGATATTATACTAATAACTAAGCATTTCTGCAAAGAAACTAGATGTTTGTATTTCCAAGAGGTAGGTTTGCTTGTACTTGCTCTTTAAATTATATTTTAAAAAAGGGGAGTTCCCTGATGGTGTAGTGGCTTAAGGCTTCGGCGCTGGCGCTGTCAGTGCTGCGGCCTGGGTTCGATTCCCGGCCAGGGAGCTACCCACATACCAAAAAGCAAGAAAAAAAAAAAAAAAAAAGTTCTACCTTGATCAGGAAATAGATGATCTGAGAAGGAAGACATGAACATTTCCAAAGACTCACTTTGTTCAGGGCACTAAACCACATACTTTGTACATTCTAATTCATTAACTCTCTGTAGTGAGAAACTGTGATTGGGTAAGTTAAAAATTAATTGCCCAGGATCACTCAATAAGTGGCAGTTCCAACATTTGAACTCAGGCTTGACTCCAAGGCCCATGTTCAGTCCCCCATATTACAAAGCCTTCTATAAGCTTTGTTACCTACTAGATCTCATGCTACAGTATCAATGACTTAGATCTGTTTTGTTACCTAAGGACTCAACCTAGCCTTGTGCCAAAGTTCCAGATCCATTTTTTACCTCAGTGGTCTTTAAAACTACCTGTCTTCTCTCTGGTAGATTGCAAAAAATACAGAGTCTGGCAAAAATAACACCCTTTATAATTTACAAAATCATAAGCATGTATGTAATTCCGTAACATAACGACATCATAACTACATTAACATAACTACTTTAAAAAGGGTGTTACTTCTGTTGGACCCTGTATTTTACAGCTTTCTGTCAAAAGGTGGAGTCTATTTCCCTGCTTTTTGACTCTGGGCTGACCACATGACTTGCTTTGATTAGAATGTGACTTGCTTTGACTAGAATATAGCAGAAGTAACATAAAAGTTCTCAGCTTGAGCCTCAAGAAGCCTTGTAGCTCTCCTTTTTGCCCTCTTGGAGCTCTTGGCCACCAAGTGAACAAACTGATGGTGAATGGGAGACCATGTGGAGCTGAGATGAATAAACCCCGCTGGGGACCTATAAGCACAGAGTCATCCTGGCTGCAGACCACAAGTGTACAAATTATCCCATCCAAGACCAGAAGAACTATCTAGTGAGTGCTTCTCAATTGCTGACGCCCTGAGTTGTGAACATAATGGTTGTTGGTTTTAGCCACTAAGTTTTGGGATAGTTTGTTATATAGGAAAAGCTAACTGATACACCCTCTCTGACCTAGACTCAGAGATTCTTTGTAGATAAAAATAAATAGGGATAGGCCCAAACCACTGAAAAGTTTATTGACCATTGCTTATTCATGCATCCTGCTATCTTCAAGCCCAGTCTGATTTAGTATTAGAGTTCCCTAAACCCAAATAAGCTGGGTCTTCAAGCAGTTGACAGTGACCTGGTCCAATCACTCCCTCTCATAGGCGCCTGGAGGCAAGGACAACTTCTCACAACTCTTTGTATCCTCTCATAGTACCTAGCACAAAGCCTCCCTTATATCATATATTCTCAATAAAATTTCTCAATCAATAGAAGAGATTTTAACCTTTAGGGAAGCTAGCACCTTCCAACATCTTTGAGGCGCAGTGTAACGATAGGTAATAAAATCTGGCAACTTTTACAAGTGATGAAACAAAGTCATGCATAATGGCAATTCCAGGGCTTATGAGATTCAGTCCTTGAGTTTCAACACATTGTTTTTAAGAGCACTTCCTATGTCTTTGGAAAGAAGCTTAGGCCGAGTATGGATTCAGCAATTTAAATGTGTGCAAAAGGCTTTATGATCTGTACTTTTTGAGCATGACTAAGTTTTAGCAAAAAACTGGAATCAAGCCTCACATCTAACTGCTTAAACATGGGATAACAATGAGTTTCTGCCATTTGCTTAGTGCAAATTTCAATGGAACCATAATCCTGGAACACCATATTAAACCTTCTGAGAGACTATCACTTCATGGACAAAAAATGGTTTATCTGTAAAAGATTAGAGTTAACTTGTCAAAATTGAATTAGCTCTTATGGCACTTCCCACTTTATTATCAAAATGTTTTTATTAATATAACTCAACCTCAGATTTTCACACAAACAAGTATTTCAAGTTTAACAAAACTATACTTTAAATGGAACTCAGAGTGTTCATTACAATAATTACCATCAGCTAAAAAAAGACTGAGGCACAAAAAAGCAGTAGCTTTTCACAATGATTCTGCCTTAAGATTTTGGAGCTGAACCTGAAACTTAAAGTTGCTAAGTCACCTGCAAAAAATTAAATTGTATCTGGTGATTGAATTGAATCATGGTTACTCAGAAATAGTGTAAATGGTACTAGCTGTGAGCACCTGCAAACTCAGGTGGAGAGAAACGGCATGGATCAACTTTGGAAAAATAAGGATATCTACAAGCTGATTCTGAATATTTTTTACACTTGGGATTTGAGCCAGTGAGAAAAGATAAGTGAATCCAGGACTCAAATATGGATTGTGACATGAGGGCCACTGTGTACTCTCTCAGGGGTTTATAACTGCTATTCTGCATAGCACTCTCTTCAGTGTGGCCTACTGCTTCTCAGACCTGGGTCCTGTCAATTCCTAGGTGATTCTAATTTCATTTATTTATTCAATCAAAACTTGCTGAATGTCAATTATGCTAAGTGCTATTTCTCGTGAAATGATTCAGTTATGCATCTTCCTGGGGAAAAAAGTGGGGGGGGGAAGGAAGAAGCAGAGAAAAATAATAATTTAGGGGATTGTTTAATCTATACAAGAAATAACAGGTATTTCTAAAACAAACACATAGATATATGAGGGCTATCCAGAAAGTCTCCAGCCATGTAACATAAAAAATAGAGGCATTTATGGTTGGATTTTTTTTCAAACATCCTTTGTAATTTTGCTTCACTTAGAATGAATTAAGTGAAAAATAAAAGAAAATCTTTCACTGGTACCTGTATCCCAATTCTTCACTAAGATGGATCATATGAAGGATATACGATTCCTTGCTTGTTCCAGTGAGGCCCGGCAGCAGTAAGATAGTAGGTCTGGTGCTGGCATCCATATAACTCTTACTGTTACCATTATCAAACCAGTCCAGTGAAATCTGTCCTCCATCTGCAGTTTTAATAAGTTCACTAAAAGAAATAATTCAAAAGCATACTCATTGTTTCGAGTTGTGTCTGAACATTAGTGTCTTAATTCTATAAATATACATTATTTGGTCATCTCAAAATAACTTTTTTTCAGCACTCACTAAGACACACACAAGTATATCACTTTCATTACAAAAATGTTATGAAATTAGTACAATAAAGTATTTCCAGCAACACCAGTAAAAGGTAGTATATAAAAATGAACTTCAAAGTACTTCAAGTATTTATCTTAATCATTTCCTCATTCCTTTAAATACCCAGCATTTAACCCCTATTTGATTGAGGTCACCCAAATAATTCAACAGGGAATTATGAATAAGTAAAATGCTGATCTGATCATTGCTCTGGCTCTTTGACTCAATAATGCAGTCTCCCCACAGAATATATTACAAAATTTGCTTCTTAAATATTTTAGAGTACTCCTCAGGTAATTATCTATGAGCATATAGAATTTTCCTAAACAAATAGTACAAGTTCCAGGCAACGAAAGGTACTCCAGAAGGAACAGATGACTCAGGAAAATTAATAATAGGCACCATTTAAATCTCCTGGTTGGTTATTGATATATTCTGGACCATATCTTTAACACCTCAAGGACATTATCATCTAGAAGCCATTTGCTTATCATTATGAAGTCTTTTAACAGAGGAGTCCACGGCACAAAATCCAAATTAATTAATCCTTCTCACTCCCATCCCCAGCATCAATTAATTGGTATATATTATCAAAAGATCTGGGACCTCAGGGATATATGAATGACAAATTAAAAAAGAGTAACCCCCAATCACTTCTCTGATCCTAGAAACAAACCATTTACATTAGGGCACTGAAAAAAAAAATGGGGAAAGGCACCATCTGAATGTTTTCCTTCAGCTGGGGGTGGGGTGGAGGGTATAATACCTTCCGTTTTCATTCCCCCTCTGTTTTTTATATACTTAGTACATCAGAGGTTTTATTAACTAAGAACTGGGTGTATGCAAAACGCAGTGATTTTGAAGAAATGACTGAAAATGGAAATTTACTTACTTCCTGTACTGCACCGGGGGCTTGGAAGTGATGAACGGTCTCAGCAGCGTCTGTCCTCGACTCTCCCAGCACCAGACGGTTGGGTAGTACGTTTCTGTCACTACAGGACAGTGGTCCTGAAGGAAGCGGCTAAAACTCTCACCCCCAGTCACTAACTGGGGTTTCTGTGGGGGAAAGCCAGTATCAGTGAAGGATCCAGAACAAAGTTTCTGCCAACCGTACACCAGAAACGAGCACAGATTCCTTTCTAACCCCCGCGATCCCTCGGATTACATCTTCTGGAAGCCTAATGCAAATAATTTAGTCACAACGGACTTAAAGAGTGGTTTATCAAACCTCTCCAAGGAAAGGCTAGAGTTGAAATAACGGGAGTCATTCTCAAAAATGCTACAGCATTGTCGAGCAGCTGTGCCGGGGTAGTGAATGGTGACAGTGCAGCGCCGCGCGCGCGGAGGTCAGGGGGTCCCGGCCGCGGTCCGCGGACGCCGGCCAGACCCGCACGCAGGCGAGTAGGGGCTGGGCAGCTTTCCCGCGCGCCCTACAAGAGCCTCCATCAGATGTCCGGGAAAGGACAACAACTCTGGGAGCAGACATCCTCCCCTACCAACGACAAATCTCCTGCTATGCCCGCTGCTGTGGCTCCCGACAAAGCCGCCGGTGGCCCTTCGCTTCGGCGCCCGCTCCATCTCCCGGCTCACCTTGGCAATGCTGCTCAGGTAGTAGCAGGCATAAGCGACGCTGAAACCCAGGATCAGGGATAAGCCCATTCCCGAACCGAAGAACCCAATCCGGACTTGGTGCTCCAGGTAGAGGGAGAGCTCCCGGGAGAGAAGCCCAAGGTCCATGGCTAAGCGCTGCATGGCCAGGGGGGCGCCGCGCGCAGACACTGCGCGGGAGGCCGGCCAGCCGGCGAGCGGGCGCAAGTGGGCGCGGCGGCGCCAGGGACCGTAGAGCCGAGCGTCTCCTGCCGGGCAGAGCCAGGCTTCCGCCTACTGCCGCGGTCGAGCGGCCCAGGGAGGCGTAGCCCGGCCGGCCGGACGCCGCCGGCTCCGCCCCGGCTTACCCCGGGCCGCCCACACCGCCAGCCACTCAGCAACCTTCCAGAGGCGTGGTTCCGAGCCCCGCCACCCGGAGGGCTGCCAGGGGTCTTCCGGCTAGGTCGCGCTCAGCCTGGGCGAACCCCGGGAGTGGAGAGAGCGGGCGCTGACTTCGGAGAAGGAAGTGGGCCTGGCAGTGCACCTTCCCCGGTGACCTTGGATGATTCTGCACGAAGGAGGGTCTCGGTTAATCCTTCCTGTAAACTAGCAGTTTAAGGTGCCCGGGAAGTGTGCGTTGGATTCAGAGATTTGGGGAGTTAACACCAAAGATATGTCAGGAAAATGCACTCACTAGTAGTGAAAAAATCTTATCTTACGTGCTCAGGGAGTTGTGTTGTCCCCGAAGATTATAAAGAGAGGATGAATATTCTATAAACATTCAACAGTGAGGACTTTCATACTTGACTTTAAATCTCTGTGAATTCTTTTAGTAGCTAAGTATGCCTTAAAATTTAAGGCTTTGGAATTCCCTGATGGTGTAGTGGCTTAAGGCTTGGGTTCGATTCCCAGTCAGAGAGCTACCCACACACCAAAAAGCAAAAATAATAATAATAATAATAATAATAATAATAATAATAATAATAA
This sequence comes from Lyroderma lyra, assembly GCA_004026885.1. Lineage (NCBI taxonomy): Eukaryota > Metazoa > Chordata > Mammalia > Chiroptera > Megadermatidae > Lyroderma > Lyroderma lyra. The sequence continues at coordinate 278,413 of PVJL010000094.1, read as the reverse complement.
TAAAATTTAAGGCTTAAATGAAGTGTTTCCCGAAAATCGGTGACAAAAATCAAGAATAGCAACTGGGATTCAAAAAATCTTAAAGACTATTTGTGGTTCATTAATGTATTTAACTGGTAGACATACAGGATTTCAGTTACCTAATGTGCGGACAAGAAACCATTTATGAAGTAGATTGTCCTAGGCTTATTTATGGCAACATGACTAAAGCCAGAAGATACTTATGGGCATCTAAAAGGGTTAGAAGATTTACCAGTCTGTTATTATGAGCTCCTCCCACCGAGGTACCGAGCGTGGCAAGGCTTAAACTGGCAAAAGGGAAAGGATAAGAAAAATTTCACAGAATTGTATAATAAATTAATGACATAAATTATTGATGGGGGAAGTGGGATGGACCAGAAAGGAACAATTTATTTGGCTTTGATTTGGTCATTGCAACTTGATGGTTGTTAGTACCCAGAATAATACAGTTACCTTCACTGAGCCTGTGTTTTGTTTTTTGTTTTTGTTTTTAATCTGTAGAATAGCAACTTTTACTTTATAAAGTTGTTGGAATAATTAAATGAAATAATGTATGTGCTAGCCCTCCCCGCCACATCCCCCAGAATATAAGTAATTCTCTTTTTCTGGCTCTTGTACTGGAGCACACCCAGAAAACACAAATGCCCATAGTGGTTGCCATAATTAACAAATTACATGTGACATTCTTTATAATGCCTGCTCCTGCCTTCTGCCCTGCCCACCAATAAATACATGTATATTTCATTTTGCTTAAATTTAAAGTGACAATATCATAAAATAAACTAAGAGTTTTTATAGGCATCACAGTATATAGAAAGTTTGCTGACCTGGTAGTAAATAACTCTGAACTCTTTCACCAAACCTAGACAAACCATTTACTCTTTCAGAGCCTCAATTCCCTGTCTATAAAATAAATTATTGAGATGGAAGATGCCCAAGTTCTTTCCTGTTAGAACATTCACAATCTTCCTTAAGACAAGTATTAATACTTTGAATTTGATGAGGAAATGAGAGATCAGACCCTAATGTTTACCCTAAATGTTCTCTTCCTTCTGATGTTCATGCCTTTTTGTAATTCCTTCTGCTTGAGTTCAGGTGGTAACTGTGACTTACTTCTAACCAATAGAGTATAATAAAAGTGATGGGATGTCACCACTCCTGTGATTACTTCACGTTGTAAGACTTTAGCTTAGCACACTAGAGTTAAAGGCTCTCTTGCTTGCCTTGAGGAAGCAGTCATATGAATTGCCCATGTAGGGGGCCACATAGCAGGGAACTAGTGGTGGCCTCTAGGACTTGTGTGTGGCCTCTAGCTGACAACCAACGATGAGGACTTCAGACTTGAGTTTGCCAACACCCTGAATGAACTTGGAAGCAGATTCTTCATCAGTCAAGCATCCAGCTGAAAATGCATTTGCCCAACATCTTGATTGCAGCCTTGTGAGACCCTGAGCAGAGGGCCCAGTTAAGTTGTGCCTGGACCCCTGACCCACAGAAAATGTTAGATAATAAACATGTGTTGTTTAAAGCTGCTAAGTTTGTGGTAATTTTTTATATAGCAAACTAATAGAGAATAGAAAAAGGTCCTACAAAAGCATTCAAAGATTAATAAATATCAGTGACTCATTTTCTTGTCTACCCATGTATTTATGGTAGGAACGTTTTAAGTTGAAGATTCCAGTTTTTTCAATCAATATTCAAAAAATAACAAACTCATTGAGAGATATTTGGTTTTTACTTTATACATCACATTTTTAAATTTCACAGTGAACTTTTATTACTTTTTTAAGCAGTAGTTATTAAAAAATACAAAGCTAATTATAAAGGAGTAAATCACCTGAAAAGATATATAGCTGAAAGCAAGGCCAATACATTCTAAGATGTAATGGAAGACAAACTTTAAATAGGGCAAGTCTTCACAAATTTTGTGTAATATGCCTTGCTTGGTTCCTTTTATTGAGTAATGGTATTTAGAAACCAAAAACTGGGCTCTGGGTGTGGTCATTGCTACTGGGGTGCCATTGTGTTTAGGCACTCTCGACTGACATAGCTAGGTAATGTATCTATGTATACTAACGTGTGTGTGTGTGTGTGTGTGTGTGTGTGTAGTTATTTCTGTATCTATCCATCTATATTTACATTCAGAAGAGTTTAGAGTATAAATTATTTATGTGGACTCCCTGAGGGTTTTTAGGAGGAATTGAACTTCTTAATTAGCAATGTTTGTGGATTATTTTTCTTTAATTTTTGGATAAAGAGAAATTCTGTCTGTAATAAGAGATGACCCATATCCTTAACTTCTCAATTCTATGGCAAATCAGCAAGAGTAATCAGGCAGAGGCCAGAATGTTTTATATTTAAGACAGAGAATGCCAGAACTGAAAATCACAAGATATACACTTAATGAAACCAAAAATTTTAGGTTACATCCAATTAAGAAAAACATTGTAGTTCTATATGAATTGTTATTAAAAAATTGCAGATGTTACCAAATTATTAATATTCTGTGACTCCCAAACTTCTCAGTTCTAATACTTATCATTGCACTAGCTGTAGCCCCATCTTTAGCCCTAACAATTCCTAACACTAACAAAGCTTAACCTTAGCACTAACATTCTGATTTCAAACTGATTGATTTCCTTGGAGAAGCAGTGTACCCTAGGAATTGAGGCCAGAGTAAAATAAGGAAGAGCTCAAGTAATAGGCAAAAAGTCATGTTGTAAAGGAGGAATGTACATGTTGAACTCAAGTGTGGAAGCTTAGGGAAGAAACCAGTTGACCTCCTTTAAGGCTTAAGAAGTGTCAAGGGGGTAGATGAATATGTGGTCCCTAGACCCCAGTTCCAATTTGTACTGTTAGAATTACCATTGGAGTCTTGAGCCAAAATCTGCTTAAAGCTTTCCTCAAAGTTAATTTGTGGGTTATGGCAGCCAAGTAGTATAGTAGGGAGATAAATTAGGCCATTTACTCCATGGTAACTAAAGTCATTTGGGAATGCCTGCCTGTGGAGAGAATTAATTTAGACTATACACCAAATGCAGGAACATAAAGGTGATGCTTCCTCTTCCTCATTCCCCACAGCAAAGCCAAAGACATGCTTTGTATAAGATGGAATGATACACAGACAAAGAGAAACCATCAAGTGGGTTCTGAAATGGTTGAGATTAAAATGATCTTAATAGAACTTCATTATAATTCCCCTTCATGCAAAGATGCAGCTTTCTGATCATATGTAGTTAGAAAGAGAAATATTTTTGTCCTTCTCGACATCTGTGAAAACACTCTGCCCTATTCATTCCTGAATAGCTTGTTTACAAGTAAATATACTCAAGTGTGGATTGGTCATGTGAAATGGCAAGAATGTGCTAAAATCAGTTCTTAAGAAAGGCAATTCATTTAAGTAAAAAAGAACAAATGGAAAAGAGAATATACAAAGGCTGTCCAGAAAAAAACAGCCATAAATGCCTCTGTGGGTATTTTTCATATTACATGGCTGGATACTTCCCAGATAGCCACTGTATGTTCTTTGTTGTATACCTCTTAACTCACCTGTATACTCATTTGTGTGAATAATGGGATATGGTTCTAAAGGAGGTGGGGTGGGGAATGAGACCTGAACACAAGTGAAGGAAGATTCTTTCCTAACTATGGTAGGAAGAATTCTAAGATGTCCTCCTCTTAAGATTCTTCCTGATGTACACACTCTAATCCCTTCCCCTTGAGTGTGGGTGCGATGTGTGAATATCATTTCTGTGGTTATGTTGTATTATGTGACAAAGGTAAAGTGATTTTGCAGATGTAATGAAGGTCACTAATCAGTTGACCCTGAGTTAATCAAAAGGGAGATTGTCCGGGATAATCAGATGAGTCCTTTAAAAGAGGGTCCTGAATCAGACATGGAAAAAGACAGAGACTTTCTTCTGCTGGCCTTTAAGAAGCAAGCCTCTATGAGTTCTACAGCTGCAAGAAAATGAATTCTCTGAACAACCACATGAATTTGGAAGCGAACAGAACCTCAGACTATAGCCATGACCAAAGAATATAATGTTAGCTGTAGGTTTTTCATGTCCTTTATTATGTTGAGAAAATTCCATTCTATTCCTACTTTGTTGAGGGTTTTTATCATGAAAACATGCTGAATACTTTCTAATGGTTTTTCTGTATTAAATGAGGTGATCATGTGTTTTCCCCCACTTCATTCCGGTAATGTGGTACAGTATTTTGATTGATTTTCATATGCCGAACTACGCTTGCATTCTGTGATAAATCTTAATTGGTCAGAACATATAATACTTTTATTGTGCTGCGGAATTAAATTTGCTGACACTTTGTTGAGGATTTTTTAATCCGTATTCATAAGGGATATTGTCTCTAGTTTCCCTTTCTTGTGTGGTTTTGTTTGGCTTTGGTATCAAGGTAATTCTGGTATCAAAAAATAAGGAAGTGCTTCCTCCTCTGTTATTTTTTGGAGGAGTCTGAAAGGCATTGGTGTTAATTCTTCTTTAAATATTTGCTAGAATTAATCAGTGAAGCCTTATGTTCCTAGTTTTATTTTTATTTTTATTTTTTTTGAGGTTGGGGGAGTAAGGTTTTTGATTACTGATTCAATATCTTTAACTATTATTGGCCTGCTTAAAAATTTCAATTCCTTCTTGAGTCAGTTTTGGTAGTGTTCTTCTAGGGGTTTGTCCATTTCATTTAGGTTAACCAATTTATTGTTCACAGTATTCTCTTAGAATCTTTTTTATTTCTTTAAGGTCTGCAATAATGACCTCACTTTGAATTTGATTTTAGTAATTTCCATTTTCTCCTTTTCTTAATCAGTCTAGCTAAAAGTTTTGTTGATTCCAAAGAATCAATTTTTGGTTTCATTAATTCTGTTGTTTTTATATTCTCTATTTCACTTATCTTTCTAATCATTATTTCCTTGTGTGTGCAAGCTTTGGGTTTAACTTGCTCATCTTTTTCTAGTTCCTTAAGGTATAAAGCTAGATTATTGATTTGGAATCTATTTCTTAATGTACAAATTTTCAGCTATACATTTCTGAGCAATACTTTCATTTATTCCATGAGTTTTGGTATGTTTTGTTTTTGTTTTCATCCATCCTATTTTTGAATGTCTTGTTTGAGTTCTTTGACTCCAACATTGTTTAAGAGTATGTTAATTTCCACATATTTGTGAAATTTCCAAGTTTCCTTCTGTTACCGACTTCCAGTTTCATTCCATTGTAGACAGATAAGATACTTTGTATGATTTCAATCTTTTTAAATTTATTGACGCTGGTTTTGTGACCTAACCTATGGTCTATCCTGGATAAATTTCCATGTGCAGTTGAAAAGAATGTGTGGTCTATTGTTGTTGGGTGGGATGCTCTAAACATGTCTGTTAGGTCTAGTTGGCTTATAGTTTTGGTTGAGCCTTCTATTTTTTTTTTTTTTTTTTGGTAGTGACAAGCTTTATTAAGTGACCTGCCGGGCTGTCTTGCAATGGGACAACCGAGTCTTCTATTTTTTAAATTGAGATTCTGTATGATTGTTCTATCCATTACTGAAATGGCATATGGAAGTCTTCAAATATTATGTAGAACTGTTTATTCATCCCTTCAATTTTGCTATTTTTTGCTTCATATACAAGGGCTATCTGGAAAGTATCTATTCATGTAATTTGAAAAATAGAGGTATTGTGCCTGGAATTTTTTCCAGACAGCCCTAGTATTTTGGGGCTCTCTTATTAGGTGGATATATAATTGTTTTATCTTCTTGATGGCTTGTCCATCTTTTCAATATATAATGTTTTTGTCTTTTGTGACAGTATTTTTACTTAAAGGACATTTTGTCTATTAGTCTAGCTATCCCAGTTCTCCTTTGGTTACTATTTGCATGTGGCAGTGGGCTGAATAGTGACTACAAAAAGATATGTCTAAGTCTGAACCTCTGATACTTGTGAATGTGACCTTACTTGAAAATTGAAGGTCTTGAGGTGAGATCAACTTGGTCTTAGGGTGGGCCTTAAATTCAGGTATATTTATATTTATTTATAAATATTTATGAGGTATGTTTATAAGATGAAGGAAAGGAATATTTGAGAGCCATATAGAGAAGGCCATGTGAAGATGGAGGCAGAGATTGGAATGATGCATCTACAAGCCATGGAATGTCAAGGATGCCAGCAGCAACCAGAAGCTAGGAGAGTTATGAGACAGATTCTCCCTCAGTCTCAAGAAGGAAGTAACCTGGCCAATACCTTTATTTTGGACTTCTGGTCTGCAGAGCTGCAACAGATAAATTTCCATTGTTTTCAACCACCCAGTTTGTGGTAATTTGTCATAATGAACTAGTACACATGGAATATATTTTCTATCTTTTTACTTTCAATCTATGTTTTTGATACTAAAATGAATGACTCTCTTGTAGACAGCATGTAGTTATCATGGTTTTTTTTTTTTGGTTTATTTTATATCCATTCAATCTGCCTTGTTTTGAAAAACAGCTTTACAGAGGTATAATTCACATACTATATAATTCACATGTTTGAAGAGTACAACGCAACGGTTTTTAGTGTATCACACATTTTTAAAAATTGTGGTAAAATACATACAACAAAATTTGTCACTTTTACCATTTTTAAGTGTAAAATTCAGTGACATTACTTACATTGACAATGTTGTACAACCATCACCACTTTTATTTCCCAAACTTTTTCATTGCCCCAAAGAGAAACTGTAACTAGTAAGCAATAACTCTTCATTGCCCCTCCACCAACCCCTCTGGTAACTCCTAATCTATTTGCTGTCTTTATGATTTTGACTATTATAGACACCTCATATAAGTGGAATCATACACTATTTATCCTTTTCTGTCTGCCATGTTTCACATATAATGTCTTCAAGATTCATTCATGTACTTCACTACTTTTTATGGCTAAATAATATTCCACTGTATGTATACACTATGTTTTATTTATCCATTCATTTGTTGATGAACATTTGGTTTGTTTCCTTCTTTTGGCTAGTGTGAATAATGCTTCAATGAACATTGTCATACAAATATATATTTCAGTGCCTGCTTTCAATTCCTTTGGATATATATATATAATACCTAGGAGAACACTTACTGGATCAATATTGTCATTCTTATGCTTTTTTTTGGTGGCAAAACATACATAACATACAACTGATCGTTTAAATTATTTTTTAGTGTATGGTGTACTGGTATTCATTATGTTCAGACTGGTATGCAACTATTACCACCATCCATCTCTCTTTTTCATCTTCCTGACAGAATATTCTAGTGAAATGTCATAACTGTAGTAGATCTTGGAGGTAGAGAGGTAACAGAGAAAAATTAGTACAGTTTGGCACTTGAAATTACAAGTGGACTCACTGCAAATCTGCATCTTTTTCTGAAATGGAATGCCTGAAAACACTCATAAGGATTCATGGTAACATGAGGAGTTGCTAGAATTTACATGTTGAGTGCCTGATCACATGCCAACTGGAAGGGAAAAATTGCTCCGTAAAGTCTTCCTGGGAAAAACAAAACAAATCTAAGATTTCACAAGAGTATTGTTGCATTGCTCAGGCTCTCACTGTTGGTGATTCTAACTTGGGAAAACAAAGGAAAAGAAGTGCTATTTGTTAGTTGGGATCTGAGGCATTGTAACAAATTTGTGGGATGATGCAAGTATGCTTTATTTCACAAAGGCAGATTCTGAGAGGCCATGTGTGTGTAGGAGGCTAATATGGTCTCTACGTGTGAGCAGACTGCCTTCAGGAGATAGGCTGGCATCCAGGTAAAAGATTATAGCCCTTAATATGCTTTAATTTCTGACATTTGGCCACAGAAATGTTTGCTGTGACTCCTCAGACACAAAACCTTGGCACCTCTTAAACCTAAGCATGTTATATTTAAAAATGAACCAAGAACTATTATATGTACAGATATTATTAATTCCTTTGTCTTACATGTGAAGCAACTGCAATGAGAGAAGTGAGGTGATTTGCTGAAGCTCACAGAGCTAGTAAGCCTCATTGTTAAGTCTCCTGACTTAGTGCTCATTTTCTTCTACAACATTGTTTCTATTTAAGAGGCTGACACTGTGTCTAAAATGTCAGATGATTTACTCTAAATCTGTTTCAGAATTCTAACATTTTCGGTTGAAGCACTGCAAGATAAGTTGGTTTGTTTGTTTATTTATTTATTTTTAATGTGGGTAGTTCCCTGGCTGGGAATCGAACCCAGGCCGCAGCACTGACGGCGCCGAAGCCTTAGCCACTACGCCATCAGGGAACTCCAAGGTAAGTTTAATATAATGATTAGTATTTATTTTCCAAACTTTTTTTTTCCCTTGAGAATTTATTCCACTTTCTTTGGCACTGGTTTCCTTGCTTCCACTCTTGGACCAAGCGCTTTGGATAGAGCTGACACCACACCCAACTGAAGAGTCACATGAAGCCCAGGCCTATCACACAACCTCAGAGTTTGATTCAAGGATCGGTACACGATCCATTGAGAGTCACTGCGTCACAAGGAGACTGCTGCTGGGACTGCTGAAAGAGTGGGAGAGGGGGCAACTCTTTTCTGCTGCGACTTCCGGCAGTGAGGATGAGTGAAGCCAGGAGCTTTGGGCCACTTGGTGACTACAATGGAAGCCAAAAAAAGGAAAGGCAGAAATGATACTGGAGGAAAACTGAATCCTAAAGATGCTGTTTGAGCTCCTAAGTCAGTATACACATTAATCTAAAACTTTTTTTTTTTTCAGTTATATCATCTAATAGATTTCCCCTTTTGGTTAATCTAACTTGAATTGTTTCCTGTCCTTTGAAATAAAAAGGTTCTAACTAATATAACATTGTTTAGAAAAGTAATTTTAGAAAGGAAGAAGATGGAAGTCACGGGAGAGTAAATTTGTTAAGTAATACAATAATTATGAGTCAAGAACTAAAATTAGTTAGAATTGCTTTCGCCTTCAAGTTAGAAAAACAACTGAATAAGAAAGATCTAAAAACAACTTAAACAAGGATATTTATAATCTCATATAAAAAAGGTCTAGAAGCAGAGAAGCAAAGAAGTACCAGGGTTGGTTAATTTATCAGTGCAATGATATCATCAAAGACCCAAAATCTCTTCTATGTAAAAGTCGGAGCATAGATTAGGAAAAAGTGGGACCTTGAGCCTTAGAATGAAGATATTTGGGTGGATTCAGACAAATCTGGAAAACCTGAACTCACGTGTCCCTCTGAGATTCATCAATTCCTTCCTCCCATCCCCCTTTCTTCTCTCCTGTCCTCTCCTGTCCTCCCCTCCCCTCCCCTCTCTCCCACTAACTTAAAGTAGTTTAAGACTCACAATAAGTTGCAAAAATAGCAGAGAGTTTCCATATACCCTGTGCCCAGTTTCTGTCAATAATATCTTACATAACAAGACTACCTTGTAAAAAGCAGTAAACTAACATGGGTATGAATACTGACTCAGGTATAGACTATATTCAGATTTTGCCAGTTTTACATGTACTCCTTGTTTGGGGGCTGTACAGTTCTATAAAATTTTATCATCTGTGTGGATTCTATGAGTAACTATTGCCACATAAAGATTCAGAATTATTCCATCACCACAAAGAAACTCTTGTGTTACCCATTAATGGTCACACCCTTCCCCCAACTCTACCACCTGACAACCTCTAATCTGTTCTTTATCACTGTCATTTGGTCACTTCAAAATGTTATATATACAGAATCATATAGCATGTAATCCTTTGAGAGAATACTCTTGATTTCCATCCAAGTTATGTGCATTTTAAGTTTGTTCCTTTTTATCGAAGAGTAGCATTTCATTCCCTGATCTTTCGCCAACCAAAACGTTCCTTTTCCCAATGTCTGAAAAGACTAGCATCCCTTTGATTGAAGACCCTGTAGAAAATTCATCTAAAGTAATTCCTCGTCTGACGTGGAAGAAGATAAATTACAAACCCCCCAAATTACAAGATTTAAAAAATGTATATTGCCAGGGACCTAAGAATATGTGTGGTGATGGATTCTACAAGTGTCAGAAAAACAACAAAAAAGAAGAGGTGTTAACATTGGACTGGACTGAATTTATCAACATGGGAGCACTTACCAGTTTTCAGACAAATATGTAGCTCAAGGATCAGGTCAGTTGAATGAAAACAGGACTTAATGGTGGTTTACTTTCAGTAGGGTGAGACACCAAAACTTTCCTGGTATAATTTCAGGGTCGGAACACAAAAGCTTCAGGAGGAGGAAACGTTGTCCCACAGAACACTGTTTTCACTAAGACATTGATAAATGCATTGATGAAGGGCTCACCAACATCTTTAAAAAGCTCCGGTCAGGGATCATGGTGGAAGATTTCACCATTGAAATAGGTTCCTTGATTTCAAGCCAGAGTAACAGAGGCCAGGTGTCAGGGCTTAACTACCAGAGACTAGGTGGTTAAGCCCTAGACTAGGTAAATCTAAAATGGGAGCTAGGACCAGAGTTGCAGTAAGAATGTTTTAACTCATATAGATCTTTGATGGTAGCTATTAATCACAGTGAATTAAATAGATGGGCACCTTAAGTCATTTTTGACCTATACAATCAGAAAACCTCTAGTTCTGGTAGTCAGATGCCTTCCTTTTTGGAAGAGGTGAAGTTATCTTCAGTTTAAGTGGAATAGTTGCATTCTGGTAGGCAGATGCATGTTATTTCTATGTCATGTGGAAGTTAAGTGAGGTAGAATGGTGCTGAGTACCCAACAGGTTAGACTGTTCCTGTTGCTTCTGAGAGATTAACTGGAGACCAACTGACGAGAGGAGAGCCATTTTTAGTAGCTTCTGGGGTCCTACTCAGGCAGGGCAGTTTCAGGGGCTGCAGTGGCAGAGAGTACCCTGCACTCATGCAGCTCTGACATTGGTAGTGGTAGTGACCATGGTAGGCAACTTTGGGCTCCTGGTCCCCTGCAGCTTACTGAAAAACAGCTGCAGTCCCAGCATTAGCAGCCTCAATGGCACAGTGATCATGGGTTCTAGGTAACGTTATTTTCTCTTTTCCTTCTCTAGTCCTTGGGTACCCAGCTAGCTACATTTTCCCTCCCTTTCAGTTAAATGTAGTGGAATGTGACTAAGTGATATATGCTATATACATCTCTGACTTACAAAGTTACTCTCCAAATATTATACATTTCTATAGACTGTAAAACAGCCACAGATACATTCATAATAGTAAAACAGTAGTCGGTGAATAGCAACACTACTTTATTTCTGGGGCAAGGAATTATTTATTTTATTTTATTTATGGTTGGAATAAAAAACATATAGTTTTGAATGACCCTAAACATTCCTGAACAAATGGGCATATAAGCAAACATACATGTAGAATGACTAGATTCAAAACATGACAGACACATGTATGACACAGTGGTCAAAGTTGGGTGTGTCTACTTTGGAGAATACCAATTTAAACATCTGAAGGAAGAAAGTGTGAAAACTTTTCTATATATTTTGTAGCTTATTCTCTTATAATTTTTACTTTGAGTATGTTTTATAACACATGAGGTCTTACAATTAAGTTCGTGAACTTGCCACTGTGCGCTTATGTTGGCAGCACTATACCAACAACTCAGTAAGGTTTTATGACTTTGGTATATCTGTGTCTCACAGCTGTGTTCGTGTTGATATGTGGTGGTCTCTTGACGAGTGGTATTCATTATTGTTATTGCGTGCCATCATGAGAATGTTGGAGCTTGAATTAGAGCAATGAACAAATATTAAATTTCTTGTTAAACTTGGCAAGAGTGAAAGTGAAATCAGGGACACATTAATATTAGTCCAAGTTTATGGGGATAATGCCATGAAGAAAATGGCAGTGTACAAACAGATTGAGCATTTTTCTGAAGGGAGAGAAAGTGTCACTGATGAAGAGAGATCAGGGTGGCCAGTAATGAGCAGAACTTATAAAAACATTGCAAAAATTTGTTGAATTGTGTGTCAAAACCATCAGCTGACTGTGAGAAGCATAGCAGATCAACATTGACAGAGAAACAAGAAAATCTTAAATGAAAATTTTGGCATGAGAAAGTTGTGTGCAAAAATGGTCCCAAAGGAGCTCAACAATGAACAAAAGCAAAGGAGAGTCGAATTTTGCCAAGACCATTTGGAGAGACAAGATGATGTTTTGGGCCATGTTATCACTGGTAATGAAACATGGGTGTGCCAATATAATCCTCAAACAAAATGCCAGAGTGCACAATGGAAGTCAGCCAATTCTCCATGACCAAAAAAGTTCCATCAGGCCAAAATGAGTCAAAATGATGTTGCTAACCTTTTTTGGTATCAGAGAGATGGTTCATTATGAATTTGTATCAAATGGACAAGCAGTCAACCAAGTTTACCATTTGGAAGTGCTGAAAAGGCTGCGTGGAAAAGTTACATGAAAACGACCTGAACTTTTCACCAACAACTCATGGCTCTTACATCACGACAAGGCACCAGCTCACAGGGCACTGTCTGTGAGGGAGTTTTTAGCCACTAAACAAATAACTGTATTGGAACACCCTCCACACTCACCTGATCTGGTCCCCCAATGACTTTTTTCTTTATCTAAAGATAAAGAGAATACTGAAAGGAAGACATTTTGATGACATTCAGGACATCAAGGGTAATGCAATGACAGATATGATGGTCATTCCAGAAAAAGAGTACCAAAATTGCTTTTAAGGGTGGAGTAGGTGCTGACATCAGTGTGTAGCTTCCCAAAGGTAGTACTTCGAAAGTGACTACAGTGATTTTCATCAATGAGGTATGTAGCAGTTTTTCTAGGACAAGTTCATGAACTTAATTGTCAGACCTTATATATAATATGGTAGTACATATATAATTTATACATAAATAAATAAATATATGGAAAGTATATGTACATTCAAAAATTTTGTACTGAAAGGATATATGATCAAAAACATTTACAGGCCATTGGCAAACTATATTAAGGGCCTTGAAATTGTATTGGCAACATTATAGTGTTATAAATTTACAATGTATTTAATACAAAGGTGGATAGATAAGAAAGTATTTAATATAGAGAAATACATCCAGTATTTGATGGGTTATAGTTTTAGCTCTATTTCTTCCTCTATAATCCTGGACAAATTAATCAGCCCCGGCTTTTTTTTTCTTCTTATCAGATATGACTGGGCTAATTTGAGGTTTTCACATTTGTGCTCAATGTACTCCAGAGGTTTTAGTGAGTTTCTGTAGGAGGAAGGGAAAATTACAAGTAGCCTCCAGCCTTGCTATATTGCTTTATATAGAGTACCTAGCTCCCTCTGTATAGAGTAAGAACAGAAGAGTTGAGGGAGGGGTGATGAAAAGAAAATCACTGAGCCAGATCCCTTTTAAGATTCATTTCCATTTTGAAGGCAAAGAAAATTTATTGTAACTAATCTCTGGTATTAGGAATAAAAGCCTATCTAAATATTAGATTTTATCTTAGTAAGTGTAAATTTCTTTTTTGTTTTTTTGTTTTTGCTTTTTGGTATGTGGGTAGCTCCCTGGCTGGGAATCGAACCCAGGTTGCAGCGCTGACAGCGCCAACGCCGAAGCCTTAAGCCACTACACCATCAGGGAACTCCCCAGTAAGTGTAAATTTCCAGGGTGAGATAAAACACAAGTAAACATGTGAAAGCCATTATTAATATACTGTTTGATGTAAAATGCAAGGTTGCACTATTAACAGTCTAACATCTCAATCAGCCTTTACTTGACTCAACTTACTTTATAAGTCAATGACAAGTATAACTTCTGCATTGGCTCTATTTTTTTCTAAAATCTTTTAATCAAATTATTATCCATGTGATCAGTTTAACTGGTTAACAAGGAAAGAAGGAAACCAGAAAAAGATCCCAGAGCCAGAAGAAAGTGTTGGCAGAGCAGGAATACCTCAGTGTTTTTAATTGAATAGCTGCAGCTGAGCAGCTCTGGCAATACCGTATTAAAAATTTTCAGAATGAAAATCTTTGAAACTGAGTAAAAATTTGACTGGCCTATTTTGAGCAAATATTTCTTCTGTTTAGTTTCTAAAATTAGCTCGATGTGGCTTTTGGGACACCCTATTGGTATTTTCCTGTTTTATTTACATAAAAAATTGAGAACACTTAATTTATTTCACTACATAATTAATTGGTTACATTTTACACCCCCTTTCTTTCCACTTGATTATTCAATTCTGCTGGAGTATTCCCTGCTCCCTTGACTCAGGAAAAGCAACAGTATACTTACAATGTATCCGTGCTGGACTGTGAAACAATGACTTTAAATCCTATACATCATAATGCCATTTGAGTAACAGCAGCCAGAAACTATTCGTACAATCCTCTTATTTTCCTTTCAAAATTGTATATTGCGATTGGGACTGAATTATGTCGGGGGAGTTTAACAATGGGCAAGGTGCTTATAACCTCTGCTCAAAGCTTGCGCTGTTTGGAGTCTACTTATCACCCTGACTCCTCAGGAAGGCAAGCCACATCATTTTGGCAAGACAGTACCATTTTGCTCAAATCACCTACTCTTCGTTTGGAATGCCTTTAATTTACACATATAAAACCCCAGGTCGCCCTTAATCTATAATCTGTCCTACTCCCTGCCCCGTTAAAAAAAGGCTAAATAAAATAACACGGAATCCCAAATTCGCACTTAGTACACAAGGGTACACTAGAACTTAATAAAAGACTGACCTCATCATAGCTACACAGCTTCAGCAGCCCGGAAGGCATCTCTAGCCTCACTTCCTCCAGCCCCACCTCCAGGCCGGCCTGGAAGAGTTCTTTGCCCCGCCCTTGTCCTCATAGCCAATGGGGCGCGCCGCACTACCGGTAGGCAACGCCAGGGAGCCGCCCCTTCATCGCCTTCAGCTGAAGCTGGGCATCTACCCCACCTTTTCCGGGCCGCGCGCATGCGTGCTTTCATTGGGCCTTGGAGAGACGTGTAGGGATCGATTTTCCTTTCCTTTCTTTCCCGGGTAGCGCGACTCGCCAAAACCCTTCTCATCTTACTGTTGTTGAGGGTCACTTTCCTAGTCACTCAGAGAAGGTGCTCCTCTAGCCTTGGGTGCTTCAGTACCCGGATGTGGAGCCGCTCTCGCCCAGAGGGGATTCTGTGGCTGGGCGGAGCGCGACGGCTTGTGTGTGGGAGCAGAGAGAAGGGGGCCCCTGGGCCGCGGCGCTCGCCGGACGCCGGGAGGTACCACTGCTGCCCACGAGGGAGGAGGCGGCCCTGGCTGTCGGGCGCCCATCCCAGAGCGACAGGTCCAAGGAGAAAAAAGGCCGGCAGTTAAGCTTGTTTCCCGCTGCTCTCGCCCTTCCCCCCGGGCTGTTGTTCTCCCTCGGTTTCCTGCGTTCCCCGTGCTCCCCGCCGTGGGAGAGCCTGGTTTCCTGGCGGTCGTCGCTGTAGCTCGGCCGGGGAGCCCCGAGGAAGCGGAGGAATCCCCGCCCACTGCTCTCTCCCCTCTGCCCGCCTGCCATTGCCGCCGCCTCGGAGCCGCTGCGGTCCGACTTCCAGTCTGAGCGGGTGACGCGGCGGCGACGGCTGAGGAGCGGCTGTAGGCTCCGCGGAGATTGCGCCGCCGCCCCCGTGAGTTATTCCCACGTATCCCGCTGCTCGCTGCCGCCCCCGTCGGCGCCGAGAGTCCGGCCCGGGCCCAACTCCCTAACGGGCCCCCCGGCGGCAGCGGCGGCGGCGGCAGCGGCAGCGGCGGAGCCCACCGCCCGGGCCCCGATGAGTAACTCCCGGAATAATCGGGTGATGGTGGAAGGGGTCGGGGCCCGAGTAGTGCGCGGCCCGGACTGGAAGTGGGGGAAGCAGGACGGAGGCGAGGGCCATGTGGGCACTGTCCGGAGTTTTGAGAGCCCCGAGGAGGTAGTGGTGGTGTGGGACAACGGCACCGCCGCCAACTACCGCTGCTCCGGGGCTTACGACCTGCGCATCCTGGACAGCGCACCCACGGGTAAGTCACGTCCTTCTGGCCCCGGGCCTGTGCGCGTAGGGGAAGGGGGAAGGGGGAAGGCTGAAGTGGGCGTCGGGCCGCCTGGCAGAAGCCCTTGGCGGAACGCCTCTCCCGCAGTGCTCCGACTGCAGTGAGCGAAATGGGAAAGAGCCAAAGAGAATTTTGTTTACCAGGTTAAATACCTGGTAAGCAAAAACTTGAAGAAAAGACCCCCCCATCCCCACTTTACCCCAGTCCCAATGGGAAATGATGGCAGCTCCATCACCAGGATGCTTTCAATCCTGGAAGGCACAAAGCACCAGGAAGACAACAGACAGTTCCCCTCCTCCTCCTCCTCTAGGGAAGGAGTCTGGAGAGACCTGTCTAAAAAAACCATTGAAATTAATCTGGCACCAACTGATAAACGCCTGAAAGGAGGCTTGCCTTGCCATATGGTGTTCAGTTGACCAGTTACAATTGCCAGGGGGCCCTTCGTACTTCAGATTGGTTGAGTTATCTGCGTCGCTCCCCTCCCCCGAACACACATAAAGACTTATTTGGAGTTCAGTAGCCAAATACTCCTTGGGACCCTGTGGAATAATTTTTCATCTAAATTGTTTAATTTATATTGCTGTGCCTAAGCTGTTGAATAGTCTAAGCTGTTGAATCATTTTTTTTGTGTGTGTTAAATACTTTTTCCAAGTGGAAGATAGGCATAGGGGACACCTGATACATATTTTTTTGTTAACATCCCATTTCATATGTAAAGTTTTGTTAGAGACTTATTAACACAGCAATGAGTCATTGTCCTTGATTCATAAAATTTCAGGGATCTGTTATTGACTAGAATTTTTTTATATAATATAAAGTGAAGGCTTGCTCTTACAAAATAAAGATCTAATTTACTTTAATCAAATTAATTTTCATATAGATTTATTCTTAATACTTTATTCAGTAGAAAATAGTTTAAATTTAAAATTTGATACTTTTTAGAATGCATAAAAAATATACTGCTAAGACTTTATGATTGAGTTTGACAAAGCCTAAGAAATCCTGAAATGGGTCCATAGTTATGTTAGCAGCAACAAAAAGGGAAATGAACACACACCAACTCAGTTTTTGAATAGATAATTCATAAAATTGTGTTTCTTAGCTCACTTTTTAAACATTAAAGAAGATGGATGTGGAGGAGCAAAAGAAAAGATTAAGCTGTACAAAAGGAGGCAGCCATGGGCTGTACAAAACGAGGCAGCCATGGTTAGCAGTTTTTTGTGTATTCTTACACAATACTCAATTTATTGCAAACATATATTAATATACTGTAAATCTGCTACACTTTTAATGCACAAATGGTAATAAACTATTTTCTTCTGCATTTTTAACAATAATACATATTGTAGCACCTTATTCTTTCATTGCTGTATAGTATTCGAGTAAGTGGATGGATTATTTTATTTCACCAGTGCTTTTTTGATGGGCATTTATATTGTTTCAGGTCTTATTTACAATGATGCAGTGAATAAATCCTGGTACATGTGTCCTTGTGCATATGTGCTGAGTACTTCTGAAATGGAATTGCATCAAAGGGTACACATTTAACATTTCGATAGATGTTGACTAATTGCCCTCTGAAGATATTTTATCACTTTACACTCTTAACAGCACTGTCTCAGGCATACACTTGTTTCTGTACACTCTTAAAATTTTATCAGGCTAGCTCAAGCTAAAGTTTGACCACACCTCAGTAATTTGGAGGCATCTTGGGATCAGTAATTCTAGATTTAGGGGGGAAATTTAAATATCTTTTGAGGGTAAAAGTAAGTGTAACAAATCCTGTACTACAGTGACTTTGTAAGGGTTATTAATGTTGTCTGTATGTTTTGTAGAATGGGGTATATCTGTTATATAAATGGTTTCATTATCTTATGTAAAGCACGTGGTTTTTCCAGAGGTAACTTAAAATCTTAATTTACAAGATAAATTTTACACATTAGTTAATTTGTTGTGTGTAGCAGTTTATCTTATTCATTTGATTCTTTTAGCAAACATCTTAAAAATACTTCTAGATGCAGGATAGCTAGCTTTATGAAATGCTGGAACAAATTACAAGCTCTTGGTTCTTGTTTTGCCCCAGGACTGTCATACTACTTTCAGTGTTTTCTTTTTTTTCCAAAATATTTAATAATTGATATCCATTGGCATTTTGTTACATTCTTAAGACTTACTAAATATTTATTATATACAGGATTTGATACTTATTTTCATAATAGTTAAGATAAAAAAATTTAACCGTTCATTCTGAAATAATTTCAGGCTCACAAAAATTTACAAAACTGGTAAAAAGAGGTCCTTTTGGCCTTTCAGCCATCTTCCTCAAATGTTAACATCTTATAAAGTACAATTATTGAAACCAGAAAAATAACATTAATACAGTACTCTTAACTACAGAGCTTATTCATATTTCACCAGTCCTTCTCATTTCCTTTTTCTGGTCCAGGATCCAGTCCAAGATCATACATTACATTTAGTTGTCCTTCAGTCTCTTCTAATCTGGGCCAGTTCCTCAGTCTTTCTTTGTCTTTCATGACCTTGAAACTGACCAGTAATTTTATAGACTATCCCTCAAATTGGGTTTGTATAGTATTTTCTCATGATTAAATTCAGATTCTATGTATTTTGGGCAAGAATACCATAGATGTGATGTTTTGCACTAAAGTGACTATCAGGAGGTATAGGCTACTCATATGTCTCATTAATGAGGGTGTTAACTTGGCTTAATCATCAGCATTTTCACCCACCATTGCTTTAAACTATCAGTGCAATGACAACATGATGAAGGCAAATATAATCTTGGTATTGTTTTGAAAATGCTTTTGACCCATGAAGCCCCTAAATAGGTCTTGGAGACTACCCTAGGGGTTCAAGAACCATACTTTAAAAATTATTTCCCTAGATAGAATCTCTCATTGGTCATCAAGAGGCTTATATAAAAATGTTCACAGCAGGGGGTTCCCTGGTGGTGTAGTGGCTAGGCGTCTGGGCAACGCTGGGCAACGCTGCAGCCTGGGCTCAATTCCCAGCCAGGGAATTACCTTCCCCACTACCCCCCCTCCCCCGTCCCAAATGTTCATAACAGTATTGTATGTAAAAGCGAAAAATTGGAAAACATTAATGTTAAGCCAATAAAGCAAGAAAATAGTTTCTTGGGAAAGAACACCTGTGTTAAAGTGCAGAACAGTACTGTTTATTGTTTAGGGCAGGGTTACTCAGCTTTGGCATGATTACTGTTTTGGACTAATTAGATAATTCTTTGTTGTAGAGGGCTGTTCTGTGCATTATAGGCCAGCATCCCTGGCCTCTACCCATTAGTTGCAATCATGATAACCCAAAGTATTTCCAGGCATTACCAGTATATTTGGAGTGGTTGGGTTATTATGAAGCTTTTTAATATTCCCTTATTGCATTTTGGAGATTTTGTATGAGCATTGTATGTGGGGTCTGTAATGTTTTGGCATTTAAGTTTCTTTTTTCTTAATGACACATAAGTTTGAATTTATGGTCTATGATAGTCAAACCTTGTGATGAGGAGCATTTGGTATATATTTGAATGATAGACCTTCTATCTTGTATTCAGAGATAGTTGGCTAATTTGCAGTGAGCAAGAAGATGGTGGAAATGTATATGTTATTGTTCAATTAGTTTTGAGTTAATTTGGAGAAGTCTGTAATCAAGTAGGTATAGTTGACCTTTTATCATTTAGGTACTGATTGTATAGGGTTTGGGGAAAAAATGGGTTTTTACTTAATGCTTGTTTTGTGGACCCTTGACTGTAAGTGCTATATTGTTACCAGAGAAAGAGTGGAGAAAAGGAATTTGGGTTTCCTATTAAGGTTCTTTCTACCCTCTTGGGTATGGATAACAAAAAGTTAGGGACATAGACGATTAAGTTTATTAAAAAATAAGTTTCCTGTGTTGGTGGTCCAGGCTGTTTTGGGGGCAATTCTTTGTACTTTCGTTCCACCTATAGAAAAGAGGGCCTACTGGGTGCTTCTAACAAACTCCTCAGATGTTAGTACTCAGTTGAAGGTCTAGAAATGCTCACCTTGGATAAATGAAATGGCTTAATAACCTTCAGCCTTTCCTTTCTGAGGCCCCTATTTCTCTTCTGACCTGTTTCTAGAACTATAGGAGAAAAGAGTATATATTAAGGAACAGAGCCATAGGAAAACATATTGACTTGCGGGCACAGTGTTGGGTGAGAAGATGCCAGATCAGCTAAGGGTGAAATACTATGAGATGTTTCTTAGTTATGGCATCTGTAAAGAAAACTCGATTTCTTTAGATCCTATCTGTTTAAAGATTTATGAAGTGTCTTTCCCTTTATATCTCCATCTGCTAAAACAATGTTTTAAATCAGAGATATCCAACCTTTTGCCTGCCCTGAGCCACATGTTAGATACACTAACAGTAACAATAGCTGATGAGCTAAAAAAAGGTCACAAAATGATGAAAGTCCACCTGGTTTTAATACTCCCAATAGCTTACAGGTTGGTTGAACTGAAGACCTCAAGAAAACTAGTAACCCCCTCTATCAGTACTTCTCAAACTTTAGTAAGCACACAGATTACGTGGGGACCTTAAAAAATGCAGATTCAGTAGGTATGGGATTCAGCCAGAGTAGTTCTAATAAACTCCCAAATGATATAGATGTTGCTGGCTTATGGACTCTTGAAATAGCAGGATGCTAAGTTACTGCTTGTGTACTTGAGATGCTCAGGCTCTCTGTTGTCTCCTTTTCCCCTTAGCTGATTCTGAGTCTGTAATAGCTGTCTTCAATTTTAGAGATCACCTGGGCAGGGCTAAGAGAAGAGTGTGTACAGTTGAAATGAACATGAAACAGCTTTTTAAATTAGGTATTTGTTTGCAAATACAGTGATATCTTTATATTTCTAATTCTGTACTTTACTGCCTTATCCCTGTCGTTGGAGATTAGATACTTCTTTCTGAATGTATTTTCTGGTAGCCACTCACCAGGGCCTTATCTCCACCTTCTTTAATTGCTAGATGGTGTGATTCTAGTGCACTCTGTTATAATAATCTTTTGTACTAGATTATTAGTTTAAGGTTAAGGAAAGTGTGTGTGTGTGTGTGTGTGTGTGTGTGTGTGTTTGTTCCTTGTATCTCCATCTCCATGACTCTGAATGGGTATTTTTTGAATAAAATGCTGTTTTCAAAGAGTTTTTGATTCATTTGATATCTGAAATTAGATTGATAATATCCTAAAAAAAGGAAACTGAGTTTCAAGTAGATTAAGAAACTTGTCCAATCACAAAATTGGTCAATGGAAGATGTAGGGATGAACAGTTAGTTCATTGCTTTTCTCCATCATTCATTCTTCCATTTATAGTATAGTAGTTCAGAAATAATCACCATTTGTACTACTTTTCCTAATGAAAAATTGATTAGGAAATTTGAAAATTTATGCTAGTCTGTGGTATGTTTATTTGATTCCCTTAATGTAACACTATTGTTGGACAGTAATAGGTTTTCTGTGAGTACATGTGGTATATAGCAGGTAGTTTATTATATACAATTGCACTTAGCTTCTTGTAAGAAAACCTATCAGTCCTGTGAGAGTCTTTTGCTGTCAAAGCAAATGTAGTAATTGAGCTGTACATGAAGCTTTGAGATTCTCCAGCTGGTCAACATTTACTAATCTTAATCTTTTACATTTTCTTTGTCTCATACCATGGGTAAAAGCCCCAGTCATCTTATACTCTTGAAGTCAAGCCGTGCCCTTGGCAGAAGATATGACATTATCGTATTTACTGAACTATCAAATCTTATCCAGTATTCAAATTACTGAAATCTTACCTTGATATATAAAGCTCTTTTTGTTTTATGAGAAAAATTAGCCTATTAGTATTTATGTTCATATGTGTGTGGTAAGGGGCAGATTGATAATTATTATTACCTGGTAGGGGAGAAAATTCTCATTTAGAAGTTAGAAGCCAGCTAGCTGACTTTTTTTTCTATCTATAAAATGAATGGATTATAATAGATTAGTTTAAATACAAATTTTGCTTTAGCTGTGCACTGTGAGGTTGGGCTGGGACTTGGCACACAATATTTCTCTTTTGCCAGCTGCATCCTCATTGGCTGTGCCAGTAAGGGATGCCAAAAGAAGACTGGAAGGCTACAGGGGGAGAAGAGATTTCCTCTTTCCGTTTTTTTTCTCTTCCTGTTGGTAACATCTCACCCAGCAGGATTTTAGTATCAGTATTTGATTCCAGTTTGATTATTTCCAGAAATTGTCTTGAGGTGCCCCTGCCTCAGTGATCCCAGTACCAGTCAATGACAACCCCTCTGTAAGGGTCTGGATCCCAGCTCTATGGGACCCTTATTTTAAACCTCTTAGGTTTTGTAATTTTTTTTATTCCCTATTTCTAGAAGTGATGAATTGGTGTATTTCTTTCTCCCGACTGGACCCTGACTAATGTAATGTGTTTACCAAGTCTTGATCTTATTTTTCTAACCCATTTTCCAGTTAAGTAAGAAAATTTCATTGTTGATTTCTGGCCAAGGTGTTGGAGTAGGTAAACACTGTGCTAATCTATCATAACCACATCAGAATTACAAATAAACTACAGAACAACCATCTTTGAGAATCACCTGAAGTCTAGCTGAGCTAAAGTCCTACAACAAAGGACACATGATAAGAGGAGCAGAGATGCAGAATGGGTTGGTCTCACTCATCTGTAACCATTAAAAATTGGGGGGGATATCTTGACTTTGGAGGTTAACCTGCTCTGGAGGAGCAATGGGTCTCAGTTCCACACTAGGCTTCCCAGCTCAGTGTTTCAGTGCTGGGGAGAGAAGTCACCATAACTTATAATTGTGAAAACCAGTGGAAATTGTGGCTGAGTGA
Organism: Lyroderma lyra; assembly: GCA_004026885.1. Taxonomy (NCBI): domain Eukaryota; kingdom Metazoa; phylum Chordata; class Mammalia; order Chiroptera; family Megadermatidae; genus Lyroderma; species Lyroderma lyra. Next base: position 255,490 of record PVJL010000094.1, on the reverse strand, counting down.
GATGGAGAGTGGTGACAGTCCCAGGATCTCCTCTTAAAGTGTCTGCTCACAGACTTACTCATGATGGACTCACTCGCTTTGAGCTCCACTGCTGGGGCAGCACCTTCAAAGGTGCCAGGGACTTTTGGGAAGGAATTGAGTTCCTGGTGAGGGCTGGAGGGGCAGCTTTCTCCTGACTGGAGGAGCTGGCGGAAGCTATTGTTTCTCTGTTGAGCCCTACCCCCTTCTAGTGTGCAGACAGGGTCCACTGTCATTATCTGAGTCTCTATCAACCTGGCTAACACCATTGGTTGGCCCCACCATGGTGATATCAAGACCCAACCCCATCTCATCCCACCCAACTCTTGGGCCCACTCAGGCTGCAAACAGCATGCCTTGGCTCATGCTGCAGACTTTCCTAAAATCTCTCAAGGTTCATGAAAACCAGACAAAGAGCATCTGGTTTTGGTGTGTCCCGTACCTCAGGCTGAGCATCGCAGCACTAGTGACACCTAGCCTTGGTTCATAGCATGGCCTCTTGAGGCACCTCCAAGCAAAGTGCAGGTGGTGGCCATCTGTGGATTGCTTTGTGGCTCAGGCCAGGTGGCCCTGGACATGGCACAGACTGTGGCTGAACTTGACCTGCAGCAGGTCCCCTCCCACGAGGCCCTGGGCATGTCATGTCTAGTGACCAGCTTCGTACTGATCCAGAGCACTACCTGGCTACCTCCAAGGATGACACACCCAAAGAGCACACTGGTCAGGCACCAGACCCTTCTTAAGCAATCCTGCTCTGTAGGATCAACTCCTGTACCACAGCTCTTAACACTGTAGTTACAGCCACTTCTCACAACCAATAAGCCCCAAAAGTTCAGTCCCTCCCACTGACATGCAAATAGCAACCAAGGCTTGACTGTAATAGGAAGGTACAGACAACTCACACAAGGGACACATTTGAAGGACATGCCTCAGGGGACCAGGGAGATTGTGCTGCTGGGCCCACAGGATACTTCCTACATAAGGGCTCTCTATTGAGACCAGGAGACATAGCAGCCCTACCTACCATTGAAACAAACACAGGGAGGCAGCCAGAATAGGGAGAAAAAGAAATGTCCCAAATCAAAGAACAGAATGAAGCTCCAGAAAAATAATTAAAGAAAATGAAGATAAGCAATATACCAGGTACAGAGTTCAAAATTTTTCATAGTGTGCTCAGTGATCTCAAGAACTTACACAGAGATAGGAAACAAAAATGGAGGTAGAAAAAAAAAAGTCAAAGAATACAGTAACAAATGAAAAATACATTAGAGGGAATCAACATTAGATTAGATGAAGCAGAGGGATTGAATCAGTGATTTATAAGATAAGGTAGCAGAAAGCACCCAATTAGACAGCAGAACAAAAACAAAAAAACCTAGAATCCAAAAATAAGAGGACAGTTTAAGGGACCTCTGGGGTAACATCAAGTGTACTAATATTTGCATCATAGGTGTACCAGGAGAAGTGAGAGGGCAAGGAATTGAAAACCTATTTGAAGAAATAGTAACAGAAAATTTTCCTAATGTGGTGAAGGAAATGGATATTTAAGCCTAGGAAGTGCAGAGTCCTAAACAAGATGAAAGCAAAGAGGCCCATACTAAGACATATCAAAATTAAAATGCCAGGAGTTAAAGACAAAAAAAGAATCTTAAAAGTACCAAAAGAAAGCCAATTAGTTACCTACAAGGGAGCTCCCATGAGACTGTTGGATGACTTCTCAATGGATCCTTTGCAGGCTGAAAGGGATTGACACAAAATATTTAAAATGATGAAAAGCAGGGACTTATAACCAAGATTACTCTACCCAGCAAAGCTATCATTTAAAATAGAAGGACAGATAAAGAGCTTTCCTGACAAGAAAAAGCTAAAGGGACTTGTTTAAGATGAAAAAAAAAAAAAAATCAACAATATAAATAATAAAATGGCAATAACTCCATAATCAACAATTACTTTAAGTGTAATAGCTCCAATCAAAAGTCGTAGGGTAGCTGAATAGATAAGAAAACAAGATCCATATTAAGCTGCCTACAAGAGACTCACTTCAGATTGAAAGGTACACACAGACTGAAAATAAAGGGATGGAAAAAAGTATTTTATTTAAATGGAAATGAAACAAGAAAAAGTTGGGGTAGCAGTACTTAATACCAGACACAGTAGACTTTAAAACAAATGCTATAACAAGAGACAAAGAATGACCAAGTAATCCCACTTCTGGGTGTTTATCTGAAGAAATCCAAAATACTATTTCAAGGGGGCATGTGCATCTGTTCATTGCAGCATTATCTAAAATAGCCAAGAAATAAAACAACCTTGGTGTCCCTGAATGGTTAAAGAAGAGGTGTTACATATGTTCAGTGGAATGTTCAGCCATAAAATAGAATGAAATCTTGCCATCTGCAACATGGAAAGACCTAGAGGTTATTGTGCTGAGTGTACTAAGTCAGAGAAAGACAAATGTCATGATTTCGCGAATAAGTGGATTCTAAAGAACAAAGTAAACATGAAATAGAATAAACTCATAGATACAGAGAAAATTTTAATGTTTGCCAGATAGGAGGAGGTTTGGGGGTGGGTGAAAAAGGGAACGGGATTAAAAAGTACAAATTGGTTGTTACATAGTAGTCATGGGGATGTAAAGCATAGGGAATATAGTCAATAATATGGTTATAGTGTTGGGTGGGTTCACTTTTTATACTTGGGGATCACTTTTTAATTTATATAAATGTCTGACCACGATGCTGTGAACCTGAAATTAATATAAAATAGTGAGTGTCATCTATAGTTGAAAAAATTAAAAAATAGGCCAGGGAAGGTGAAGGGGAAAAAGGTTCAAAGTTCCAGGTATAAAACAAATAAGTCTTAAGGATGTGATATACAACATAGGAAATATGGTTGATAATATTGTGATAGCATAGTATGTTATATAGTTGCTGGACTTATGGTGATCACTTATTTAGGTATATAAATATTGAATAACCATGTATACCTGTAACTAATATAATATTGTATGTTACCTATATTTTAAAAAAATCTTAAAAAATTTCTATCTTTTTTGATGCTAATAATTGTAAATGAATTGGAAGTTGGCTTACTTTTATATTTTGAATAAATTCAAAATTTGCTGAATTTAAAAAGAAGTAAAAATTATTTCTTTTAAGGATGCAGATGTAAGTTTAATAATGATAACCTTAGCTTTTCAGCATTAACGACCATATAATGATAGAAACATCTCTGAACATCACTTTTCACATTGCTTAGTACTACTAGTTCTTTTTGACAACATTTATTTTGCCACTTACTGTCAGATATCATCTTTACCTGTAAGGGACAGATTGAATGAGTATTATTTTAAAAAGTCTTCTAAGTAGTATACCACTAACAACTACTTTCCATCACAAAAAAGTTTGCAATTTTGGAACACTTATTTTGTTAAAAAATATATAGAACTTATTTTGGCTCTTAGCTACTGTGTCTCAAGATCAACAACAACATTGTATCATTAGGATTACCCCACAAATCCTCTTGACTAGGCATGTCTTACTGTGCCAAAGGTAAGCAACAGCATTAGGCATCATGCTCTTAAACTCCCACTCACCCTCAGTTCCCCTTGTGTTCCATGTGTGATGTGTGATTTTTTTTGTAGGGACCCATTGAGTGCTAGTGTCAACTAATAATTAATAATACTTCATTTCATTCTTAAATTTTAAAGGAAAAAAGTAAATATGAAAAAGTACAAGTTTTGATGGAAGTCCTTAACTATTTATTTAGAATGGTTGGGATGAAGATTGTAAACTTTTGGAGTTTAGAACCATAATGGTTGTGTGTTTGCCACATGTTACTTAACACCCACTTTGAGGTTCATAGCAGCACCTTAGCAAGCAAATACATTAATAATTCTTCAGTGAAGCATATGAATAATTATACTAAAGGAGTAATAAAAACTACATACTGTATACAAGGTCTGACAATTAAGTTCACAAACTCATCCTAGAAAAAGTGCTGCATACCTCATTGCTGACTATCACTGTGGCCACCTCCGAAGTACTCCCCTTGGAAAGCTGTGCACCAATGCCAGTGCCTAGTCCACCCTTCAGAACAGTTTTGGAACTCTTTCTGGAATGGCCATCAGAGCTTTCACTGTTAGAATCTTCATGTCCTGAATGTCATCAAAATGTTTTCCTTTCAATATTTCCTTTATCTTTGGGTAAAGAAAAAATACATTGAGGGCCAAACAGGAGAGTAGGTAGGATGTTCCAGTTGTTTTTACTGGCTAAATACTCTCAGAGCCATGAGTTATTGGTGAAAAGTTCAGGTTGTTTTCATTTAACTTTTTCATGCAACATTTTCAGCACTTCCAAATGGTAAACTTGGTTGACTGCTTGTTCCAGTTGGTACAAATTCATAATGAACAATCCCTCTGATATCAAAAAAGGTTAGCAACATCATTTTGACTCTTGATTTGGACTGACGGAACTTCTTTGGTTGTGGAGAATTGGCTGACTTCCATTGTGTACTTTGATGCTTTGTTTCAGTATTGTATGGTACACCCATGTTTCATCACTAGTGATAACAGCCCAAAAATTCATCTTGTCCCTCCAAAAGGTCTTGGCAAACTTTGACTTTGCTTTTGTTCATTGGCGAACTTTTTCAGGACCATTTTTGCACATACCTTTCTCATGCCAACATTTTCAGTTAAGATTTTCCTGACTGTTTCCCTATCAGTGTTTACTTGGTCTGGTTACTTCACTGTCAGCTGACTATTTTGACGCACAATTTAACAAATTTTTGCAATGTTTTAATCGGTTCTGTTTGTTCCTGGCCACCCTGACCTCTCTTCATCAGTGACAATTTTTCTCAGAAAAATGTTCAGTCTGTTTGTACACTGCTGTTTTCTTCATGGCATTATCCCCATAAACTTGGACTAACATGACCTTGATTTCACTTCCACTCTTGCCAGATTTAACAAGAAATTTGATTTATGTTTGTTCCTCTCTAATTCAAACTCTGACATTCTCGTGACGGCACGTAAAACACGCAACAATAATGAACGCCACTCAGCAAAACGCTGCCACACATAGACACAAATACAGCTGTGAGACCAGATATACCAAGTTTATGAAACTTTACCGAGTTGTTTGTACAGTGCTGCCAACATAATCATACGGTTTGCAAGCTCACCAACTTAATTGTCAGACCTCATACAATACCTTGTTTGTTAGGTTTATCACTAAGTAAGTTTGCTGGTAATTTACAAAAAACTTAGAGTTTTGGGATTTTGGAATTATAGATAAGAGATTGTGGGTTTATATTTTCTCTTGTATATCATAGGATCATCTTCTCTATCTCCTGGGTCATGTACCTTACTTTGGAAACCAGTAGTCTCTAAGTCACCAAATAGGAACTTACGCATTTTAAGCACCAGTAGGAAAATGAAAATTTTAGAACATTTCTCCTCATTTAAAACAAACAAACAAACAAAAAAAACTAAGCTCATTTCTTCATTCACATATTATACTTTCATGTCCCCACACCATTTAAGTTGTCTCTTTTACCATCATGTTTGGATTATAGTGATTGAACTGTCTTCTCAGATGGAACTAGGAACATAGCAACAATTTTTGTCTTTGTATGCCCCTAGTTTAGCTCTATGTAGAGTAAATAGGTTTTTGTGAAATAATCTGGTACTTAAGTTATCTCTAAAACTGTTTCTGAGGGAAAATGGGTTCTGAGTTCTACATAATTGGCTTATAAATGAACTTGTGGAACACAACCAAGACAGAGTGGGGTTTAAATTATTGGAGGAGGTAATGGGAACACAACAGACATTCATTTTTGGTTTTAGAATTTTTTTTTTAAAGCACATTTTGTAGATACTTGCTTTGGTTGGCATTAGTTTATATTCTCTAAGCACACTCTTGAGTATTTGGTTTTCTCCAGGGGTAATTTTATCTTGATAATTTTGTTCTTTAAAAGGCAGGAAATGGAGTGGAAACTTTTTAATGTTGAAAAAATCATTAATTGAATTATGGGAGTTTTGCAGGGCTGGTGATAATCATAAAAACTTGGGATAGTAATAGGTTACTCACCCCTCTCCCCTAGTCTCTTCGTGGAGTAGTGGGTGTGCACTAACTTAGGGAAATCATGGTGTTTATTCTAGATTTTTTCAAGTGGGACTGTTAATTAGGGGAATGGACTAACATTTACTGAGCTCCAGTCATGTGTCAGGCACTGTGCTAAGTATTTTACATTCTTTGTCTCATTTAGTTCTAAAAATTTATTTGATAGCTTTCATTTTACTGATAACAGGCCACGCGAAATGAACTAACTTGCTCAAGATTTTACTAGTAATAAGTTGATAGTGGAGATGCAAATCCAGATTTGTCCGTTTTTTTTTCTTCCTTTATAATATTAGTTTCTTTGAGCCTTAATTCTTTAGCTATAAAATGAAGTTGAAGTAGGTCAAGGTACACAGACAGGTGTTTTGCTTCAAAAATGAAGTAAGGAGGTAGCAGGAAAAAATGAGTTAGCAGGAAAAAAATTTTAAGTGGGTAAAATTGTTGATTTTGTTTGACCTCATTAATTTTCTACCCCTATTAACACATGCTAAAAGTAAAGAAATTACTAAAATTGCCAATTGTATACCTGATTTGACAACTTATTTCTTTTGTTTCGACTGTGTGGGTGTCATGATTATAATTTTATTATGCAACCTTGTAAAAATGTAGCAGCAGTTACAAAAATAGATGAGAAAATAACTTGTTCAATAGAAAAAATATGGTGGAGTTGTAGATTTTGGGTGAGACACCTTCAAAGTAATTTTCTTAACATAAAACGAGTTGGTTCGAAGTAGATGTTGTTTCAGTGTACTACACTATTGAAATGAACTAAAAAATAATCTTTTCACTGTTTAAATTGAATCTCTTCAGGATTTATTTGAATATTAGAATAAGATTTAGTAGCATATATTTTGAATCCAGTAAGTTGAATGGGGAACATGCCCTAGATATGTAATAATTTTTCTGATAAAATCAGATCTAAGTATCAAAAAACTCCCCCCAAACCATGGTAGAGTGAAGTGTAAGAAGTCAGCCTTTGTAATCAAATCCACCTGGGTTTGTATTTGAGGTTGCCACTTACTAATGTTGTGTGTCTTAAGGCAAGTTACTTCTCTGAGCTTCAGTTTCTTCATCTACAGTGGGGATAATAATGCCTATGTTTTAGTATTGTTGAGAAGGTTAAATAAAATGTATGTGAAGTACTGAGCTTGGTACTAATAAATAAAGACTAGTATTATTAATAATAATAATTCTGTTTTTCAAGAGTAAGGAATGTAGAATATACTAACCAGGTAGTAGTAGGTCACCAAAACCTCACCCTTATTAGGAAATTCAGGGAAAATAAGATGCATACTCTAGTTAGTTAACACTCTTTTAATCTATGTAAACATTTTGTTACATTGGTTTGGGGTTAAAGAAGAATGAATCCATAAGTCAGAAATAGGATTTCTTAACCAATATCACCCTAATAAATTTAACAATTAAAAAAGAAAAAAGTAAAAAGGATTTCTTAGTTGGTTGAATGACAGGAACAATTATGCCACGATAACTAATTACATTTAAGTATTGGCTAATGAATGACTTATAAATTATTTTTTAGTTTTAGGCTAAAGATTTTATTTAGGGCAGAAACTTAATAGTTAACTAGGTACTAGTCTATTAGGGATGTTTATTTTTTATTTTAAGAAGTTTAAAAATTTAACATGTAATATTTAAATATCCAAGTAGAGAAATGATTAATAAATACCTAAGAACCCATCTAGCAACAAAGCATTACTGATAGATTTGAAACACTGTATACTTCCCAATTTCATTCTCCTTGTCTCCTGAGTTAACCAATATCTAGAAATTAGTTATCCCCATGGTCTTACTTATATTTATGCTATATTTTTATGTATCTGTAAACAATATATAATAGTTTATTTGCAACATTTTGTATTTTTGCTGTAATTAAAATTTAGCATTACAATTGAAGGATCCATTCATGTTGAATTGTGTGGCTGCTGTTCATTTCACTTATTCCATTGTATACCTAATACATGTTTCCACTCTATTGTTAATGAACTGTTGTTTACTTTTGTTATTATACAGTGATAATTTAGATGTTCTTGTTTTGTGTTGAAGTACTTTGTATAGTGAACTCCTTGTAGTGACAACTTTAGTTCTTTCAATCATCTTTTCTATGTAGAAATTTAACATTTTACTTACATAAATCAGTGCTTTGCAGATTTGATCTCTTTTCATTGGCTGTTTTGTGGTTATTGATCTTGACTAGCATGTTTTACTATTCTCATAAAATGTTCCAACAAATAAACTTAAGCTATGTAAATTCTCAAGTTATTGAATTTAGGAGAGATGCCATTAAAACATAGAGCAGATGGTCATTTGAGTATTGTTAGAATGACTCAAAAGCTATCTTCAGGTGGATCATTTAACAGTGGCAGATGTCTTCATAAAGCTTAGCAAAGGGAAAGAGCATTAAATCTTGAGGGCAACATGATATTCTATAGGAAGGGGAAAAAGCACTAATAGGGTTAGTTAGGGAATTAAGTTTTATGAAATGAAAATTTTAAGCAGTAACTCTTGCCAGAGCTAAGGAAGTTTAGACTGGGAGGAAATGGTTTTAGATGAGAATAAATTGGATGGATGTTGTATGGGAAATCAGAAAAGCTACCGGTGTGAGAGATCAGTAAAATTTTGGCCTTATTTAATTAATGCCCTTTCTCCTGTTTTGTGTTTTTAAATATGAACTTTTATTTTAAATTCAGGTAATTGCATTCTCATTAAATATTCTATAGTGCTCATATTGGAAGTGGAATGAGTTTCTTTGTTTACTTTTTCCAGTTCTCAGCCTTAGTCTGTTTCACAGCTGTTCAGTAGCTTTGTTGGCATTTGAACTGTGGGAACTGAGAAAGGATTTGGATGTGCTTTTGTGTGCATTAATGGTTTTCCTAAAGTATTCTTTAAAACCATGAATTGTAGGAGGGCTTTTTTTTTTTAACCAATTATCATTGTGTGTTTAAATGGTTCCTTTTAAAGAAAGTCTGTACTCGGATTATGAGCTCATGAATGTTATCATTGTACTTTGTGGAAAACGAACATAGAAATGAAAAAATATGTAAATAGCTGAAAATAGACTTTTTCACTTTTTGTTCAGGAGGTTGGGAAACATTTTCCCTATGCCTTTCATCAACTAACTCTCATTTGAAGAGCTGCATAAATAGTTCAGGATAAACCTCTAAATATATAGTGAGTGGATACCAGTTAGTTTAGTTCATTTTACTTTTTGTGATGACACAGGGGACCTATTTTAGAAACTTAATGATGTAGGGACATTTACTAATACTGCTGTTTGATATTAATTTTGATGTTTTTGGTTATATATTTTGGTCATAAGGTATTATGTGTATTTTCATAAGCATGGTATAGCTCAGTTATTATAAGGGTTAAAAGAAATAAACACTTCTAAGTAGCAGTTACATACCTTATTGATAAAGTCTGAAATATTTGAGTCCCTAACGTTTTTGTTTGTTTTAGCTTTAATTTTAAGTGACATGTACCAGTATCTCTGACGTGTATATTGCGTATTAAATGCACCTATTCATCCAGCGGCTTTGTAGACTTTAATACACACTCAGTGTAGAAAACTTGGAAAACTACAAAGGGTAATTAATGCCACTAGTACATTTTGGGTATTATCTTTCTAGTTTTTCTTTGTACATGGTTTGTATATATTATATAATTTATTCACAAAAATGGTGTCCTGTAATTCAGGCATGTCCAACCTGTGGCCCAGGACAGCTTCGAATGTAGCTCAACACAAATTTTTAAAACATTATGAGATTTTTTTGTGATCTCTTTTAGCTTATTAGCTATTGTTACTGTTTATGTGTGGCCCAAGACAGTTCTTCCAGTGTGGCCCAGGGAAGCCAAAAGGTTGAACACCACAGATGTAATTCTTTGCAAACTGCTTTATAAAATGGTATAGTTTACTATGTCAGTAACATTTCTTCAGCAACATGGTTTAGTAACTGCATGGAATTTCCCTCTATGAATTAATCCTGGTTTAAACATAAATAACCCCATATTTTGATATCAGTTAGGTTAAATTTTTATTTTTGTTTACTACAGTTTACTATCTTTGATCTACCTTGTAAAAATTTGAAAGCAGGATCAAGGTCTTTTAAGGCATTTGAAGCACTTTGCAACTACTGTAGAGGTTGTATCAATTCCATAATTTCTTCTCGCAGTTATTGGACTGCTCTCTGACACCATCTTCACATGCAATGACATACTATTTTTAATCTGTGCCAATTTGAGTGGATAAAATTGGTATCTGTTTCGTGTTTTCTTTTTAAAATTAAGAAATTATAATTGCTTATACTAAAACTAAACAGTTCCCAAGTATACAGAAGAAATGTGACAGTGCCCTCCTTTTCCCTGTCTGTGCACTCCAGTCACTGCCTGCACTTTGCAGTGGGCTCTCAGATTTCCTGTTTGTACGTTATGTCTATGTGTGCTCACATGGGGATGTGTGTGACTTCTAGGTTTTGCGTCATGTTTAGAAAGCCCTTATTTGAAGTTGTAAAATAGGCTGTTCAACATTTTTCTAGCACTTTTATGGTTTTCTTGTTTTATATTCTTTATTTTTATTTATGATATGTTGTATTTAGGGAAATATAATAAAGATAGTAACTTATTTTAACTTGCTTTGTTTCAGTTATAATGGTTACATAGCAGATTAGCCCAAAATTTAGTGATGTGAAACAGTTTGTATGCTCATGGCTTCCAAGGGCTTTGGATGTGGCTTAGTGGGGAATGGCCTGTCTCTCCTCCACAATGTCTAGGTCCTCAGCTGGAAGAGTCAACAGTGGAGGGGCTGGCAGGGCCAGGCTTCCTAGGGCATCTCTTATACCTCTTTGTGGCCTCTTCATATGTTCTCTCTATGGCAGCTTCATAGAGTTCTTAAGGGATGCAGGGCATGAATCCTGAGGTAGGGAGAGAGACAGGCACAGACAGACAAGTTAGCACCTGCATTGTTTTCTGATCTAGCCTCATAAGTCATGTAGTATCAGTTCCACCACTTTCAGTTAAGCAAGGCAGTTGCAAATGTCTACCCAGGTCCAGTGCGTGCAGGAAAATAGACCTGTTTCTTGATGGTAACTTGGCATTGTTACTTTATCAGAGGAGCGCTTGGGATAGATATAGATTGCGTGGCCCTCTTTGGAAAATATAATCTGCTACACTTTTCATCTATTTTAAATGTACACTCAGTTTTCCAGAAATGTAACTGGTGTAAAATAAATATATAAAGCAGTAACATACCTGTATTTTAATATTAAAATCTGTGAACTTAAAAAAATCTCATGTTGTGATTCTTGCCATTGTTCATTAATTGCAGTTTTATGAAAATTAAAAGTTCAGTTTAGTACTCCTTCATCAGACCGTTACAACAGTTCTTCAAAAATCTTTATCTGTTGATAGGTTTTAGAATTTACCTTTAACAATACCTTTGAGTAAGCTAGGATAATTTCTTAACTTTGTAAACTTTTGCTATTTGTATTGGGGGATAATAGTTACAGGAGTAATTACAGATTTTTTTCAAAGTTAATATAAGGAATTGATTACATACTGATTTAAAGAAAAATACAGCAAATTCTTGGTAACCCAAAGAAATGATTAGTCAGTTTATGGATTATTTGGTACCTTTTCTAATTCATTTATTCTAATGTGATTTAAAAAAATGAAACAGACCATTTCTATGTATTCATTATACACCCAACAAGGAAAAATAGATGAAAGTTGCATACACAAATAAGTAAAATAACAGAACACACACAAAAAGACCATTGCATTTGGCTTTTAGATTTATATTCTAAAAGACTGAAGCATGTAATAATAGTAAATGGTGGTAGCTTTGGGTTGGGTATCTATAAATCTGTGGTTTTTAATTTTAGTTGGTGTTCTTTTTAGAGTTTAATTTCTTTTGGATCTGTGACTGATGATAATTTTCATATTTCATGCAGTCACACTTAATTAGCCGTAGGATAGACTGATGATCTGGTATGTAGGACTATCTTGCATGGCACTTGTGTCCACTGTTGTTATTCTGGAGTGAAAACGATGAAAGGAACTGAGAAGACAGGTAGGTATAGCCTCAGGGAGGCCATAAGCTTTGGGGAAAAACATGAGATGAAATAGTGTGAAAATAGCTATGAAGGAGGTGGGTAATTTGCTAAAAGGGGATAATCCATGCATGAATAATTGAATATTCTCTATATGCAGTCTCTCAGAAATTGAGAAATTAAATTCTTTGATTTCTGTGTAAGTATTGTTGAATTTCCTAGGCTATATGATGATTTTGATCACTAAATTATTTAAGTAGATGACTAGTACATTTAATAAATCTATATTAAGATGAAATTAAGTGCAGTATAATTCTTTATAAATTGAGTACAATATAGTTCTTTATGTTTTGCTCTAAAGCCTTTCAAAATGTATTTACCTCTATTATATCATTTTAGCTTCACAGTGTCCCTTTCCATACTGTCTTAAAGCTTGAGTTTCCATAACAAACTACCAAAGACTGGGTGGTTTAAACAATAGGAATTTATTTTTCACAGTTCTGGAGGCTGGGAAGTTCAAGATCAAGGTGCTGGCTAGATCCGTTCCCTGGTGACTTTTCTCTTTCTTGTTTGCAGATAGCTGCCTTCTTGCTCATTCCTCACATGGCAGATAGTGGCTTGGGTCTTTAAGGACACTAGTCCATCATGGGGTGGAAGGGGCAGAGGGGGGCAATCCTTACTACTTCGTTTAAATCTGATTACCTCCCAAAGGACTCACCTCCAAATACCTTCACATTGAGGGTTAGAGCTTCAACAGATAAATTTGGGGAGGCAACACATTCAGTCCATTACATATGAAAGGAAGTATTTTCTCAATTTATAAATGAGAATATTGATCCCAGAGTAGTTTAGGCTGATGGTGAATATTATCTAGCTAGTAAATTATAGAACTAGACTTAAATCATATATTCTTATTTTTATCATTTAATTCAGCAGTTTTAATATACAGGTCAGAAATTATTTTATCTTGTTATTTCCCAAATGTGACTCTAAAATTTATAAGTCTCTGATTATATTTCATATTCCTGCAAACAAATAAAGCTCCTGGTTCATTGAACATACACTGTGCTCTTCTGAGATTTCTTCTTTCTTCCTTTGAAAGGTCTACTCATTCTCCATTTCTATGGAACTTTTCTGATTCTTTTTTAAATTTAGTTTCTTAGATGAGTTTCTGTCAGTGGAGGCCTGAGCTTGCATTTTTAAACTGGCACATGCTTATTTAGTTTTTTGTTAGTGGCTCCTTTTTGTTTTAAAGAGAACTGCCTGTTCTAAATATCTCTATCTCTTTGTTTCCTCTTGAATGATCTACTATATATATACATTTTTTATTTGTTTTTTGTTAATCTTCTGTATCTTTTGTTTGCTAACCCATAACCACCAAGTCTTACATCTCTCTTGACTCTGTTTCTTTCTACTTATACTGTTAACACCTTGATGTAAACTACCATTATCTAACCTGGACTGATGTATAAAGTTTTTATAACTTGACTCCCTTTCTTTGGCCACTTGATTTCTTCCTTTCTGTTCTCCATGCTATAGGAAGAATGATATTTGAAAGCAGCAGAGGACCTGGCTATAGTAGCAGTAAAGAAATAATTAAAGATCAGTAGGCGCTGATGTCTGCTATCTTCTCTATCTCTACAGTCAAGCATCTGTGTGGAAGGAGACTGCAGAAGGATTGCACACAAAGCATGTTTGGTTTGCATGCTGTGCTTTTTTGAAGTTCCCTAGGCATCCCAGCTTCCTTCAGGTGTTCATTTTCCCCCTCCACACTTTTTATTCTTAGTCATCTCAGTTCAGACACAGATTTATCTTTATGTTTGACTCTCTATTTATTTGGAATTTGGTTACCTTACTCATAAGAAGTTTAAATCTGATACAGAAAATGAATTATAGGTCGTTTTTTCCTTTTCAGGAAGTAGCAGTAGTGTATTAGTTTATATACTAAACTGTACTTTTGAACTCTAGTTCTTGCATATACAGCATATTCTTATTTGATACTTAGAACATCCTTTACCTTTAAAGAACATATTTCCTCCTCCGAAGGGAACTGAGGTTTTGAGAACTAAAATGACTCCTTTCCTTTATTTAATTATGGAAAATTTCTAAATTTATACACCTTAGAGAATAATATAATATAAGGAACCTCTGTGTTCCTTGTTATCCAACATAACATGAACAATCCCCTCTAAGAACCCCCCCCACACTTATTTTGAAAGAAAGATTTTATTTTATATGTAAATACCTCAGTTAAAATGGCTTTTTCAATGGCACAAAGATAGAACCAGAACTGTAACCCAGGAATCTGTCACTGTTATAACAACATAGCTCTTGGTTATCAAACTTGACCATAAAGCATGTGTTCATTAAAACAGTGGCACTGATGTTGACAGGCCACACATTGTTTAAAAAAACTGTTAGTTTTAATTTATTGAATAAATGATCTTAATATAACAGAATAGTAAAGGAACATTATCCCCAACCCTGTTACTCTAAAATGTCAGCTGTTTTCATTGCTTTAAAGTGGTACCTTTTGTAATTGTAATGTCTTATCTCATTCATAAATGTGGAACATATTTACCAAGTGCTTTTGTTACTAGTTTCAGACATTCACATACCTCCTGAAATGATAACCTCAACAAGTGTACTGCCCCTGCCCACCTGACACTGTATACAGTTATTAGAACATTATTGACTATATTCCCCATGCTACAGTACTCATTCTCATTACTATTTTTTAAAACTATAGTCAACATTCAATATTATATTTGTTTCACGTGTCCAGCATAGTGGTTAGACATTTACATAATTTATGAAGTGATCCTCCAATAAGTCTACTATCCATCTGACACTAGACATAGTTTTTCCACTACTATTGACTATTTCCCACACTATACTTTACATCCCCATGACTCTTCTGTAACTGTCAATTTGTATTTCTTAATCCCTTCACCTTTCTCACCCTGCCCTCCAAACCCCTTTTCATCTGGTAACCATCAGTTTATTCTCTGTATCTATGGACCTGTTTCTTTTTGTTTATTTTGTTCTTTAGATTCCACATATAATAAGTGATTCCATGTGGTATTTGTCCTTCTCAGTCTGACTTATTTCACTTAGCATAATACCCTCTAGGTCCATCCATGTTGTCATAAATGGTAATATTTCATTCTGTTTTATGGGACAGTAATGCAGTCGTCACACCTTGGTACTCGACTGCTTTGAAACTTGTCGTATTTGATATTTGATGCATTTTGACATGAAAATTTTGTCCCAGTACTTGTTGTTTGTTTGGTACTCAGCATGCAGGCTAGAACTTGTTGATGTCAGTTGCTTCGTGACTCGCTACCATTTCCAGCCAAAACACAAGGGGTCGTGCATTAGTCACTCAGTAGCTCTTACCCTGTGCACATCCCCTTGTGGTCTTATATTAGCTTCTGTGGTCATTTTGTGTGTTTTTAGTTTGGGAACACATTAAATTCATTTACATTATTTCTTATGGGAAAAATTTGTTTAGCACTGGTTTTTGATAGTCATTGCACCTCCTGGAACCAATTAACAAGTACCAAGGTATCACTGCATTTCATTGTATGTAAGTACCAACATTTCTTTATCCAGTCATCTGTTGATGGACATTTCAGTTGTTTCCATATTTTGGCTATTGTAAATAGTACTGCAGTGAACATAAGGGTGCATATATCTTTTTGATTTTGTGCTTTGGATTTCTTTCTTTCTTTCTTTCTTTTTTTTTAATTAATTCTATGTCATTGCTGTATGAGTTTTTAAAATACAGATTTTGGATGTTAATCCCTTATCAGGTGTATCATTGGTGAATATCTTCTCTTATTCAGTAGGATGTCTTTTTGTTCTGTTGATTTTTTTTTTCCTGTGCAAAACCTTTTTAGTTTGATGTAGTCCCATTTGTTTGTTGATTTATTTTTTGTTTCCCTTGCCTGAGGAGATATATCAGAGAAAATATTACTAAGAGCAGTGTCAGAGAGTTTACTGCCTATGTTTTCTTCTAGAAGTGTTATGGTTTTGGGTCTTATATTTAAATCCTTAATTCATTTTGAGTTTATTCTTGTATATGGAGTAAGAACATGGTCCAGTTTCATTGTGTTTTTTGTTTTTTTTTTTTGCATGTTATCTGTCTAGTTTTGCCAGCAGCATTTATTGAATAGACTATCTTTACCCCAGTGTGTATTGTTGCTTCCTTTGTCATAGATTAAGTGACCATATTGGCATGGATTTATTTCTGGAATCTTTATTCTGTTCCATTGATTTATGTGTCTGTTTTTATGCCAATACCATATAGTTTTGATTACTATTCCCTTGTGGTATTGTTTGATATCGGGTAGTATGATACCTCCAGCTTTGTTCTTCTCAAAATTGCTGTAGCTATTCAGGGTCTTTTATGGTTCCATATAAATTTTAGGATTATTTTTCTAGTTCTGTGAAAAATGCCATTGTTATTTTGATAGATTGCATTGAATTTATAAATTGCTTTGTGTAGTATGGACATTTAAAATACTTTCTATCCAAGAGCACGGTATATGTTTCCATTTATTTGTATCTTCTTTAATTTTTCTCTTCAGTGTTTTACAATTTTCTGGGTACAAGTCTTTTACTACCTTGGTTAAATTTATTCCTGGGGTTTTGTTTGTTTTGCTATCATTGTAATTGGAATTGTTTTCTTAATTTCTCTTTCTGATGGTTCATTATTGGTGTATAAAAATGCAACCAATTTTTGAATATTAATTTTATATCTTGCTACTTTACTAAATTCATTTATCAGTTCTAATAGCTTTTTGGGGTTCTCTATATAGTATCATGTCATCCACAAATAATGACAGTTCTACTTCCTCCTTTCCATTTTGAGTGCCCTATATATATTTTCTATCTGATGGCTGTGGCTAGGACTTCCAGTACTATGTTGAATAACAGTGGTGAAAGTGGACTTCCTGATCTTGTTCCTGACCTTAAGGAGGGGAAAGCTTTTAGTTTTTCTGTGTAGAATATGATGTTAGCTGTGGGCTTGTCATATATGGCCTTTGTTATGTTGGGTTATAATATGTTCCTTCTATTTCCACTTTGCTGAGAGTTTTTATCATAAATTGATGCAGGATTTTCTCAAATGTTTTTTCCTCATCAATTGATATGATTATATGATTGTTATTTTTCATTTTGTTAATGCGGTGTATAGTGTTAATTAATTTGTGGGTATTAAACCAATCTTGCATACCAGGACTAAATGCTACTTGATTGTGGTGCATGATTTTAATCTATTGCTGAATTTGATTAGCTAATATTTTGTTGAGGATTTTTGTATATTCATCACCGATATCAGCCTAGAAAATTTTTTTTTTTTGGTAATGTCTTTGTCTTGTTTTGGAATCAGGGCAATGGTGACTGCATAAAATGAGCTTGGGAGTGTCCCCTTGAATTTTTTGGAGTTTGAGAAATACAGGTGTTAATTCTTCTTTGAATATTTGGTAAAATATACCTGTGAAGCCATCTGGTCCAGGTCTTTTGTTTATTGAGAGCTTGTTGATTACTGGTTCAATTTCGTTGGTAGTGATTTGTCTGTTCAGATTTTGGTTCTTCTTGATTCAGCCTTGGAATAGTATTGTATGCTTCTAGGAATTTATTCATTTCTTCCAGATTGTCCAATTTGTTGGTATATAATTAATTGCTCTTAGCATAGTCTTAAAAAGTTTTTTGTAGAGTGATTAAAGCTTTTTTTTAATGGTTTTTCATTAAAAAGAAAAAATCAGAAATGTTTAAGAATATTGTATGTTATTTATCTTTAAATTCGCTTTTTTAAAAATTTATTTTTATTGTTAGACTTATTGGAGTGACATTTGTTAGCAAGGATTACATAGGTTTCAGGTATACAATTCTACAGTGCATTGTCAACTAGTTGTATAATAAGTTCACCACTTAATGTGACTTCTCTTTCCATCACCTTATATTTAGCTTCCCCCCCTCCTCTCCCACCCCCTCGCCTAACTCCCCTCCCTAACCCACTCGTTCCCAAATAAACATTAAACTATTGATTGTGTCCATGGGTTATTTGTTTGTTTGTTCATTTCTTTTTTCTTGATTGCTTTCAGTTTTAATATTCTGCATATGAGTAAAGTCATACAGTTGTTTTTTCTGTCTGGCTTATTTTGCTAAGCATGGTGATCTCCAGGTCCATCCATTTTGTTGCAAATGGCAATATTTCATTTTTTCTTATAGTTGAGTAATATTCCATTGTGTATATGTACCACAGCTTCTTTATCCAGACATTGTCTCAGGGCACTCGGTTGTTTCCATGTTTTGGCCACTGTGAATAGCGCTGTGATGAACATTGGACTGCATAAGTCTTTGCTGACAAAGGTTTTCAAGTTTTTTGGGTAGATCTCCAGAAGGTGGATTGCTGGGTCATATGGTCACTCCATTCCCAATTTTCTGAGGAACCTCCACACCGTCTTCCACAGTGGTTGTACCAGTTTACACTCCCACCAGCAGTGTACCAGAGTCCCTTTTTCTCCACATCCTCTCCAGCACTTGTTATTCCTTGTCTTGTTGATAACAGCCATTCTCACAGGTGTGAGGTGGGATCTCATTGTGGTTTTGATATGCATTTCCCTGATAGCTAATGAGGGTGAGCTTTTTTTCCTTTGTCTGCTAGCCATTTGGATTTCTTTGTGGGAGAAGCAGCATCTGTTTAGTTCATCTGCCCACTATTTCATTGGGTTGTTTGTTTTTTTGTTGTTAAGTCTTATTAGTTCTTTTTATATTTTAGATATTAGACCCTTATCTGATGTGTTATGTGTGAGTATTTTCTCCCATTCAGTTGGCTGTCTCTTTGCCTTGTTGATGGTTTCTTTTGCTGTCCAGAAGCTTTTAAGTTTGATGTAATCCCATTCATTTATTTTTGCTTTTACTTCCCTTGCCTTTGAGGTCAGGTTCATGAAGTCTTCCTTGAGTCCTAGCTCTATAAGTTTAGTACTGATGTTTTCTTCTATACAGTTTATTGTTGCAGGTCTGATATGAAATTCTTTAATTCATTTTGAGTTAATTTTTGTATATGGAGAGAGTTCACAGCTCAGGTTCATTCTTTTGTATATGTTTTTCCAGTTTTCCCAACACCACCTACTAAAGACACTGTCTTTTCCCCATTGTATGTTTTTTGCTCTTTTATCGAAAATTATTTGTCCATAAATTTGTGGATTTATTTCTGGGTTTTCAGTTCTATTCCATTGGTCTATATTTCTGTTCTGCCAGTACCAAGCTGTTTTGACTATTGATGCTTTGTAATATAAATTGAAGTCAGGGAATGTAATGCCACTAGCCTTCTTCTTTTCATATAGTGTTGCTTTGGCAATTCGAGGTCTTTTATGGTTCCATATAAATTTACTAATTCTTTTATCCATTTCACAAAAGTATGATTGTGGGATTTTGATGGGTATTGCATTAAATCTGTAGATTGCTTTGGGCAGAATGGACATTTTAACAATGCTAAGTCTTCCTATCCATGAACAGGATATTTTTCCATCTCATAAAGTCTGTTCCAATTTCTTTCAAAAATGTCTTATAGTTTTTCGTGTATAAGTCTGTCACATTCTTTGTTAAGTTAATTCCCAGGTATTTCATTCTTTTTGTTGTGATAGCAAAGGGAATTGACTCCCTCATTTCTTTTTCTGTGGATTCGTTGTTTGTATAAAGGAATGCTGTTGATTTTTGTACATTGATTTTGTATCCTGCGACTTTACTATATTCATTTATTGTTTCTAATAGTTTCTTGGTGGAATCTTTGGAATATTTTATGTAAAGGATCATGTCATCTGCAAATAGTGACAATTTGACCTCTTCTTTCCCAATTTGGATACCTTTCTCTTGCCTGATTGTTGTGGCAAGAACTTCCAGTACTATATTAAATAGCAGTGGTGACTGGGGGCATCCCTGTCTTGTTTCTGATTTTAGGGGAATAGGCTTCAGCTTTTCCCCATTCAGTATGATGTTAGCCGAGGGCTTGTCATATATGGCCTTTATTATGTTGAGATACTTTCCTTCTATACCTATTTTATTTAGTGTTTTGATCATAAATGTATGTTGTATCTTGTTGAAGACTTTTTCTGCATCAGTTGATATGATCATATGGTCTTTGATTTTTGTTTATGTGGTGTATCACATTGATTAATTTTCGTATCTTGAACCATCCTTGTGCTCCTGGGATGGATCCCACTTGATCTTGATGTATGATCTTTTTGATGCATTGTTGTATTCTATTTGCTAATATTTTGTTCAGGATTTTTGCATCTGTGTTCATCAGAGATATTGGTCAATAGTTTTCTTTTTTTGTGTTGTCTTTGCCAGGCTTTGGTATTAGGGTAATGTTGGCCTCATAGAATGAATTAGGAAGTATTGCTTCCTCTTCAATTTTTTGGAAGAGTCTGAGGAGGATAGGCGTTAATTCTTCTTTGAATGCTTGGTAGAACTCGTTGGTGAAACCATCTGGTCCAGGGCTTTTGCCTTTAGGGAGATTATGGGTAGTCATTTTAATCTCTTTGCTTTTGATTGGTCTATTTAGATTATCCAGTTCTTCTGGGTTCAGTCTAAGTAGGCTATAAGTTTCTAGAAACTTTCCATTTCTTCTAGGTTGTTAAATTTAGTGGTATAAAGTCCTTCATAATATTTTCTTATAATCCTTTGTATTTCTGTGGTTATCAATGGTAATTTGTCCCCTTTCATTTCTAATTTTGGATATTTGTGTCCTTTCCTTTCGTCCTTTGATTATTCTAGCCAGAGGTTTGTCAATTTTGTTTACTTTCTCAAAGAACCAGCTCTTCATAATATTAAGTTTTTTCTATTGTCCTTCTGTTCTCTTATTGGTTTAGCTCTGTTTACTTTTTATTATTTCTTTCCTTATGCTGACTGGCTTTTGTCTGCTCTTCTTTTTCTAGTTCTTTAAGATGGGATGTTATGATGTTTACTTGTGATTTTTCTTGTTTCTTAAGATAGGCATGTGGTGATATAAATTTCCCTCTTATTACCACTTTCGCTGTGTCCCAATAATTCTGATATGTTATATTTTCATTGTCATTAGTGTCTATATATTTTTAATCTCATCTTTTATTTGTTCTTTTATCCAGTCCTTTTTAAATAAGCCGTTATTTAATCTCCATGTATTTGTGTTTTTTTCTGCTTTCCTTTTACAGTCGATCTCCAATTTCAAAGCTTTGTGGTCTGAGAATACACTTGGTATGATTTCGATCTTCTTGAATTTGCTGAGGCTACTTTTGTGTCCCAGCGTGTGGTCTATCCTTGAGAATGTTCCATGCGCACTAGAAAAGAAGGAATAGTCTCTTTTTGCTGGATGAAGTGTCCTGTAAATGTCAATTATGTCCAATTGCTGTAATGTGTCATTTAGAGCTGATATTTCCTTATTAATTTTCTGTTTGGGTGATCTGTCCATGACTGTTAATGGGTGTTTAAGTCTACCACAATCATTGTGCATTTATCAGTTTCTCCTTTCAAATCTGTTAGTAGTTTCCTTGTATATTTTGGTGCTTCCTGGTTGGGAGCATATATATTAATTAGTGTCAAGTCTTCTTGTTGTTGTATTGTACCTTTTATCATTATGTAATGTCCGTCCTTGTCTTTTACTATCTTTTTAAACCTGAAGTTTATTTCATTAGATATCAGTATGGCAACTCCTGCTTTTCTCTGGTTAACCATTTGCTTGAAGTATTGTTTCCAATCCTTTCACTCTGGTCTGTGTTTGTCCTTATGGCTGAGATGTGTTTCTTGGAGACAGCATATGGATGGGTTCTGGGTTTTTTGTTTGTTTGTTTGTTTTCCCCCTCCCCCATTGGGTTCTGTGTTTTAATCCAGTCTGCTACTCTGTGTCTTTTTATTGCTGAGTTCAGTCCACGAACATTTAGAGTGATGATCATGATCGTGATGTGAGGATTTCCTGTGGTCTTATTTCTTTGTTTGTTTTTGTTTTATTTTTTGTTTTATTTTTGTTTCTTTCTTGTTGCCCCAACTTCATTCCATTTTCCTTGATGTTTTGTTTCAGGTCGAAGAGCCTCCTTCAGTATTTCTTGAAGTGCTGGCCTTGTGCTGGCAAATTCCCTCAGCTTCTGTGTGTCTGAGAAGGTCTTTATTCCACCTTCATATCTGAAAGATAATTTTGCTGGGTAATTTATTCTTGGCTGGAAGTTTCTCTCTTTTAAAGTTTTGAATATTGGATTCCACTCCCTCCTGGCTTGGAGAGTTTTTGCTGAGAAATCTGATGCCAGCCTGATGGGTTTTCCTCCAAAAGTTATAGTTCTTTTTCCCTGGTTGCCTAGTTTTGGACATCTTTAGTACCATGTGTCTTGAAGAAGATTTGCTAGGGTCCAGGTATCTAAGGGACCTGTTTTCTTCTTGAATTTGGGATTCCAGATCTTTCCATAGGTTTGGAAAGTTCTTATCTACTATTTGTTTGAGTATGCCTTCTGTAGAATGCTCTGCCCCTTCTTCTAATCCTATTATTCTGATGTTGTTTTGTCTCCTGGAGTCAGTTCTAGCAGAGTTCTTTCAATTCTTTTGGTTCTGTATTCCCTGTCTTCCTCTTTTCTCAGCTGTTTCCATGTTCTGATCTTCTATATCACTAATTCTTCCCTCCATCTGGTTGGCCTTATTTCCTATGGCAGTTATTTCATTTCTCACTTCTTTTCTTGTATTATTTATCTCTTGTGTTTCCATCTCGATCTTCCTTATGTTTTGAATTTCTTTGTTAAATTATTCCTTTGGTTCACGGATTCCCTTTTTTATGTTGTTCATCTCAGCTGTGGTGTTCTGCCAGTATGTTTTCATTTCTCTCAGAGTTTTAAAATGGCTACTTTAAATTCTCTGTCACTTAGTTCAGAAATTTCTAGGTCTAAGAACCTGTGTTCTGGATAAATTTCATGTTCTTTCTGAGCAGTTTTACTTTCTAAGGAATTTATCCTGTCTGCTGGGTTCTTCCTCTTTGACATGAGGGCGTTATGCTCAGCAGAGTCCAGGAGCCCTGATTAGTACTTTTGTGGTGTCTTGCTGTAAGGCAGACACTTGGTAGCACTGGGAGCCAAGTTTTGGGAGAGAGGGTGATTGTTTATTATTTATTTCTGGTCTCCTGCCATGTTTGCAGGTGGTGCGCATCTGACCGGGGTCAGTCCGCTTCCTGCAATTACTTACTTGGTTGGGGAGGCTGTAGGTGAGGGGAGAGGCCAACAAAAAGTACGCTGGGGCAGCTCCATCTCCTGCCCTATGTTAGGGAAGCTGGGTGATGCCGATTGAGGTTGCTCTTGGTGGCGGGGGCGAATGCTGTCAAACCCACCTTTCTTCTCGGGCTTGCTCCAACAACCAGCCATTGGGGTGGAGTCTGCAGGCTTGCACTGCTTGTAGGCCCCAGGGGCATGCATGCAGCTGCACGCACTGCAAGTCCAAATGTGTGGGCCTGACCTCAGGCAGTATGATGGCAGCCGGCTTGCCTCCGCAGTGGGCAGGGAACAGGAGCCGCATCCCTTCCCTTAGGAGTCGTGTGCGCTTGTGTTGTGGGTCGCAAGGGTGCCGGGAGCCGAGGTGCTGTCTCTGGGGACCCACCTCGTCCTGCGGCTGTTCCGAGTCCTCATTTAGCCCTCTTGTTACTCAAAAGTTTCAGAGGATGGCTCCCAAGCTCTGTCCCTAATACATTGCTCTAAGGCTTGGCTCCTGCACAGTCTCCCACTGTTCTGCCACTTTGCTGGCTTTTACTCATGTTGCTTCTTTGCCTTTCCTTTCCCGTGCACTGTGCTGCTCCGGGAGAGTGAGCAGTGATCAGGTCCTGTGGCAATCCATCTCTCCTCTCTCCCGGTGGCCCCCTTCTCTCCAACCTTCAGGTGTTTACTTGGGATATGTGGATTTCTCAGCTGTTGTTGTGTCACTCAGGGTCCTCTTTCTTGGCTCCTTGGATGGCCGTTCAATTGTATTTTCTGGGAGAGGCTTTAGGGACCTCTTCTCCAGTTGCCATCTTGCCCTCCCTCCTCAATTCACTTTTTCTTAAAATTTTTCAATTTCTGTGGTGGTTGTCATTTCTCTTTCATTTCTGATTATTAATTTATTTGGGTCCTTTTTTTTTTCTTGATGAATCTGATTAAGGGTCAGTTTTGTTTAACTTTTCAAAACGCCACTTCTATGTTTCATCAATCTTTGTATTCTTTTTTTTTTCAATTCTTTTTTGTTTATTTCCTCTCTGATCTGTATGATTTTGTTTCTTGTACTCACTTTGGGCTTTGTTTAATGCTCCTTTTCTGTTCCTTTAGGTGTAAAGTTAGATTATTTATTTGAGATATTTTTTGTTTCTGGGAGGTAGGCCTACATTGCTATGAATTTCTTGGGACTGCTTTCACTGTGTCCTTTAGTTTTGGGGTCGTTGTGTTTTCATTTCTGTTTGTCTCAGGGTAGCTTTTGCTTTTATTTTTTTGATCTCATTTTTAATTCATTCTTTGTATGTATTATGTATGTCTGTATGTATGCATGTATGTATTTTTTGTGGTTCCCTGGCTGGGATTGAACCCAGGCCGCAGTGTTGAGAGAGCTGAATCCTAGCCACTACACCATTAGAGAACCTTCATTCATTGCTTAGTAGCATGTTATTTAGCCTCCATGTGTTTGTGTGCTTTTTTAGGTTTTTTGCTTTTTTTTTTTCATGGTTGATTTCTAGTTTCATAATGAAAAGAAGAGATAGACAATATTTAGTATAGTATTTGTGCTAATTAAAATATTCGAAATGCTTGTGCTCGCTTCGGCAGCACATACACTAAAGTATTTGCAATGCTACCTTGAAACTGTATTTGGTACATTTGAAATATTATTTCCTACTTTACTGAAACACGCCATAAAATGCTATGTTCTTATTTTACCCCTTAGGGAATAATATTCAAATAAGTTATACCTGTCATTAATGTACGCATGTATTGTTGTTTTAATAGGCATCAAGCATGATGGAACCATGTGTGATACCTGCCGTCAGCAACCAATCATTGGCATTCGATGGAAGTGTGCAGAGTGTACAAATTACGATTTGTGCACAGTTTGTTACCATGGAGATAAACATCATTTAAGGCATCGCTTCTATAGAATTACTACACCAGGAAGTGAGCGGTATGGGAAACTATTTTCTTCAGTTCCAACTCCTTGTTAGTAGTAAACTTTTTATACTATGCAGCCTTTAAAATAGGATTAGGAAAGCTTCTGACAGCTGGTTCAGTCAGAAGGTAGCAAGCAGATAACAGGCTAGATGCGGACCATGCCTGCCATATAGCGAGAAAAGAGCTCTGTGAAGATGGAGCTGTAAATACTCTTTCTTTTGTATAGACATTTAGCAATACTCAATCTTTGGAAATGCAGAGGCAGCTCTAGAAAGGCTAATTTTCATCTTGCTATGCCTTTTATTAACTGCTACCACTAAAGACCATTGATTGACTCGAGGCATTTATTAAGACTTTGAGGTAGCTATTACGCTTGTATAAATTTGAAGATAAATAAGACACAGCGTTCTTAAGGAGTTTACAAGTTAAGGGATTATTTGATCAACAGTGATTGTCATGTGATGTTTTAGACTCTATGTAGAGATATGTATTAAATCTCTTAAGAGTAAGAGAGAGGAGTATTAACTATGAATGGGTACAGAGTTTCAGGCAATTTAGTTTGCCCATGTAGACATGGATAGTGCATATGAGTAAGAATCTAGCCAGGCATAGGTAGGCAGCAGGAGTAGTAGAACAATGGATATTGGTGTCATAGTGTCTAAGTTCAAATCATGGTCCTGCCATATATTAACTAAGCAATTTTTTGTCTTTTGTTTACAATTTTGAAAGTTACATAATAAAGACATTCTAAAAATGAATAGAATAACGAGACAAAAGGAGAAAAGCAAAATAACACTTCCTATCCCAAATCTTTTTTATTTTTATGAATGAGAAAGATTGTAGAAGAGTAAGGGATAGATAGCCTTGGAGAACCCAGCTGGTCCAGATAGTTGAGATTAGAATCTTCTTCAAGGTTGCAGTCTTTTGTAAATATGCAGTACTTTGGAGTTTAGTATAGGTCAGATTCATGCCATAGATATATTTTACTTGGCATATAAAGTGCTCTGAATTTTTTAACATTTTGCTAACCTTTTGAAATTGGGTCATTTCACACAAAAATCAAAGCTTGGGAATTCTAAATACACAGCCACACATTTACATGCCCATACACCCACTTACCCACCCACCCACCCACCCCAGAAGACTGAACACTGACCCTGCATTTGTTCATGGCAAGAGTTGGCTGAAGCACAGGTGCACCTAACCCCTTTAGACAAATCATACTCTTGAGTTCACCAAAGTCCCTACCACTCCTATTGTATTCCTAAGCCTGAGATCAAGTGCCACATGCCTGGGATTTGTCATTTCTGTGGTGCTGCCTTTCTTAGACTCTCATTTATATTATTTTCCTAATAGCTGTAGGGATTTGAGTTTGCCATCTCTAAAGTAGTGAACAATATACTAATACCCTGACGTGGTTAGAATGGGTCTATCTGTGGATTCCGGTATGATTAAACATTTTGACCTTGGGTAAATTACTCAACTCTTTGAGACTCAGTTTCTTTGTAAAATGGATAATACAAAAATACTGCATCAAGGAGTGCAACAGATTTTACATCGCTGTAAGTGGTTTTATATATAGTAAAGGCTCAGTAAATATGAACTGTTTATATTATTTCAACTACTACTGTCATTATCGTCATTACCACTTATGGAATGGAGAAGGGGTTCCTGTAACATGCTGTGTAATGTGCTGTTATGATATTAACCAGAACAAAGAAAGATCTTTTGTATTTTCAAAATAACCTTTTATAAAGTGTTGTTTTAAAAAATAAATTATTGTTACCTATTTTTATATAAATCTGAAAATAATTTTATTTTTAGAGTTCTGTTAGAATCTCGGAGAAAATCTAAGAAGATTACAGCCAGAGGGATCTTTGCAGGTGCCAGAGTGGTACGAGGAGTAGACTGGCAGTGGGAAGATCAGGATGGAGGAAATGGACGCAGGGGAAAGGTAAAAGTTTTTTCTTAGTTCATCATGTTATTCTAGAATATAGTATTGTTCAGGAGATTTTTGTGACTATTATAATTGAATTTCTTGGCCCATTTTTTTCCTATACCAATAACAATTTTTAAAATCTTCATTTCCTTTTTTCTTGAAAGAAAAAAGATTGTCCCTGCTCTGTTGTAAATATTAGCATTTTCTGAGAAGGTTGTTGGCTAGATTTTTTTACCTTTCCACCTTTATGCTTTATATTGCCATTTTCTGCCCAGAATGCTTTCTTAAACATCTTGTTTGGCCAGTTCTTCTTAAGCTGTATCTCATACTCTCAATTTTCTTGCTATTAAATATTCATTTGAATTTACTTGTTTTATATTCCATTCCTTCAAAGATCTGTTTCTGAAGGGGTAATAAGCAGCTGCTTTCTATCCAGTGCACTTAACTCTGTTACCCTTCTCTGGTAGTGTGTAAGCTGTCTAGGGTTCAATCACAGCAGTTATTCTGAAGGGACTTTGGTAGAGCTTGTTTCACTGGGGTGGAATAGCCAGAGATAGTAGGGTAAGTAGGTTGTTGGTTTTATTTATTTTGGATTTTATATTGCTTTTGCTGATTATTCATTCACTGATTCAGTCAATAAATACTGAATGTGTATACTCTGTGTTATGTTAGATGCTAAATGTACTGAAATGAGTAATATTTCACATTTCAGACTTAATGTGTCTGTCACTATCAGTTTCACTGTTACCTTCTTTAAAAAATTGTTTTTAACATTGAGGAATGATGATTTTAAAGTCTGTGTCGTCTGAAGAACTCTTCACAGGAACTTAAAAGTCTCTTTTGTACAACTTAGTGCTATACAGATTCTTTTGCAGTTAAGATTTTTAAATTTTTATTCAGATTGGTGTTTTCTAAGTTCAGAGTATTTTGTATCGATTTCATTTTAAGTAATAAGGTCTAATTTTAATGTTTAGAAGTCAATTTAGATTTTGATTTTTAAAGCCAAACCAAATTTTGCTTTAAGAAAGTTTCAGTCAATACTAATTGAATACTTACTATATGCAGGGTTCTATTCCAAGCATCATAGATACAGCAATAAAGAGAAGAGACAAAGTTCCCATTCTCCTGAAGTCTGTATTTGAATTAGGGGAGATAGACAAAAACTACACATCTCACTTCTGTGACTAGTGTGGCCTGTGAATCAGCAAAATTGGTTTCATCTGACAGCTTATAAATGTGATATGTCCCCTTTCTTCTAGACATTCTAAATGAGGATCTTTATTTTAACAAGATCCCTAAGTCATTTATATGCACATTAAAGTTTGAGAAGCACTGGTCTAAAAAGAAAAATAAGGTAGTGTGAATTTGGGAAAGATGCCACCTTTAGATAGATGGAATGCTCTGGGGACATAATTGGCAAGCCAAAGCAGAGAAAAGGCAATCTTTAGGTAGGGAAGAGGTGTAGGAATACACCTCAGCACATAGGGTCTTGGTAAGAGGAGCTTGGACTGGATATCGGCCCCTACTACTCCTTGGTGAGGCCCCTGTGCAGTGAACAACTTCTGCAGCCATTTATAGCAGTCCTGTATTATACAGGGGAATGTATAAATGTATGTGAAAGTTTAAAGAATAGTAATAAAATGAGTATTTTTGTTTTTATTATACAGATTAAAAAATAGAACGTATGAATACCTTTAAAAGCCTTTGGTTTAACCATTCCCAATTGTGTGCTCCCCTGCCCCAACATTTGCTGTCATTTTTTTCACTGTTTTTCTTTATTGTTGTATGATTTATTGCTGTGTCCTATAATTTAAGATTTAATTTTTGACAGACCAAGTAGCAAACACAAATCTAGCTATTGTGAGGACATTGTCACTTTTATTTTATTTTTATTTTTTTTTAAATTAAATTTATTGGGGTGACATTGGTTAGTAAAATTATATAGGTTTCAGGTGTATAGTTTTTTATCATCTGCATGTTGCACTGTGTTCTCACTACCCAGAATGACATTGTCACTTTTATTTTTAATTTTTTAATTTTTTGGGGTAGTTCCCTGGCTGGGAATCGAACCCAGGTCGCAGCATTGAGAGCGCTGAAGCCTAGCCACTACACCACCAGGGAACTCCCCCATTGTCACTTTTAGATGAAAACTCCCAGGAGAGTATAAAACTAAAGAGAGTCTGGATAACCTGTTTTGCTTCCCTGGGAATTTTTAAGTAAGAGTCCTGGTGTAGTCATTGGGTAGGTTATTAGTGAGTCCTGGGAAATACAGAGTTCAACACAGGACATCAGGTGGGGCAGAAGTATGGGCCAAGTGCTGGGCAGGAATATGGTTAGAGGAGATGGGTTACTATCTGTTTTTTGCCTCTAAGCTTATCATGATCCTTAAAGTTTTAGGAGTAGATCAAAGCGAAATATTCTGTGGGGTGTGAGTTGAGAGACCTCAGCTGATTGATCTAGGTATCAGGGGATGTAAGATAGAGGGGAGAATGGGAACTTCATGATTACATAGTCCAACAAGCCAAGTACACTTGAGAAATTTGGGTCAGGCTCACTTGGGCAGCATCAGGTCAATAAAATGGTACAGTGGCATTGGGGAATTTGCTGATAAAAGCCTTCAACATTGGTCTCTGAATTACATGGCTGCAAATTAGATAATTGCCCTTGATGCCTGGTGCCCAGCCATCAGCCTGGAAACTCCCTTTGTGGATGGATGCCTTGGCATCCTGGCTGGATCTCATGTTGTCTGTATCCCGTTACATCATTTTACATGGCTTACTCTTCCTTTGGTAGAATACACATTGTAGTAACTTCTTTTGAAAGAGTTCTTGAGAAGTAAAATTTTAATAACTTCATTCTCAAAATTTTTAAATTTTATGTTCTTCAGCATCCTTAGTTATGACCAGAAGGCTGAAAATTCTTTTTTCATCAACTTTGAATGCAGCTTTTTATAAACCATATAAATGGAACTTCCTGGGTTTTTGTTGTTATATTGTCACTTGGGTGATTAAAAAGTAGGCATTCTTAAGGGGTTCCCTGGTGTTGTAGTGGCTAGGCTTCGGCACTCTCAGCGCCTCAGCCTGGGTTTGATTCTCAACCAGGGAGCTACCCCCCCGCCCCCCCCCCCGCCCCCGCAAAAGGAAAATAAAGTAAAAAGTAGGCATTCTTTGAAGCTTTGACAGAGTCATCAGTATTACATTTTTGATTTGTTATGGTTTAATCATGTTGCATTTTAAGAACAAAATGAGAAAAAAATTAATGAAACAGCCTTGTATATGTGACTCTGAGTGAGGAAACTTAATATAAGTCTTCAGGGTAACCTTATTTAAGCCCATGTTTGAGATGAAGTGTAATTTTTATTGTTTCACTTTTTTTTTTTAAACTGTGTGTGTGTGAATGAAGAAAAAAATTTTAAGTACCCTTCTCCCTTCAATGCTGGCTGCTCTTTCCTAGTTCCTTGGTGTAACCCATATGAACAGTATATATTTTTCTTCTCTCTCTCTGTTCTTTGAGGTACAAGATTTTTCCCCTACCCTCATTACTGTATGTGGTCAACCATATGGCTAGTATGAGCTATATATAAAGGGATATATGCCAACTCTGGCTGATGTTGCCGTACTAATGCAATTGATGGCCCACCACTTGTACCATGATTTGGATGGTGAAGACAATATTCACACACCAAAACAAACATGTTAAGTCTAGTCTTTGGCAAACATGATATAAAGACATCATGAAAGTATATAGTATATTATTAAAGGGGTTTCTTAAGTATCATGACCTATGTTAGTATTTAAAGACTCTTCAATTTTACAAATGCTTTAAATATGTGTCAATTAAGTATTTCATATAGGTACACTAGATATATTTCTTTTTAAAAAATTAAAAAGATGCACTCATTACCCAACTTCAAAAATTAACAACATTACAAAAAAATGCCATTTGTTTGGATTTGGCCTCTTGATTCTTTATGGTATTTTTAAACTTGGTGTTTTAACCCTTGTATTCTTATAAACTAGACGTAGAGGTTTGATTAGGTTCAAGTTCAATTTTATTTTGGAAAGAGTATGTCATAAGTGGTACTGTGTATTTTCTGTTGCATCGCATCAAGTTGCATAAAGTTTGATTATCCTAGTATTAGTGATGTAAATCAGTTACTTTTTTTCGCCACTGCGGCCACAGCCATGAATATGCTCAGGCTTCAGAAGAGCTTACATCCAGTGTTCTCCACTCTGGCAAAAGAAGGTCTGGTTGGACCCCAATGGGACCAATGAAATTGCCAATGGCAGCTTCAGTCAACAGATTTGGAAGCTGATGAAAGATGGGCTGATCATTTGGAAGCCTGTAACTGTCCATTCCTGAGCTTGATGCCAAAAAAATACCTTGGCTTGCAGGAAGGGCAGGCATATGGGTTTAGGTGAGGGAATGGGTACTGCCAGTGCTCGAATGCCTGAGAAGGTAACCTGGATGAAAAGGATGAGAATTCTTTGTGGACTGCTTAGAAGATTGACTGCCACATATATCGTGTCCTATATCTGAAAGTGAAGTGTAACGTGTTCAAAAACAAGCTGATTCTCATGAAATCTAGCATTTTTTAAAACAAAGGAAGCAGAATCTGACTATATTAGAATTAGAAGGAGTTTTTTGGTAAGGATTGCGTATTTCAGTTTAGAATGTTAGAAACTTGCTTTCTAAGGTTATACAGTGGTTGTGAAAATTATAAAGCAAAGCAAGGCAGTGATGGACTCTAAAATCAGGGCGGTAGTTAGGGTTTTTGGGAGCCAAGAGAATGGAATTGATGAGAGGAAAAGTACTTATAATATTCTTAGGCTGGTGTTCATTTTATTTTTAAATTCTTGAAAGTTTGCATATATATATTTTAAATGTATAATTTATTTAAAAATTAAACGAATAGACTAATTTACTAACAATTTGAACTATTTCTCAAATATTTGATAAAATATTAAACATAAAAACTTTATTTCTACAAAATCACTAGGAAGTATGAGGGCTGTCTGGAAAAAAATCCAGCTATAAATGCCTCTATTTTCATAGTACATGGCTGGATACGTTCCAGAAAGCCTTCATATGTAGCTTCCAAACCTATTTCTTTAGTATAAGGTAAAAATGAAAAGGTTGTTATATATCTTATTTGAAATAATAGTCTTTTTAAGGCCATGCCTTAAAAATTATATTTAACATCAGCCTGGCATTCTAAGTAACTGTGAAGGGTGGCTGATTATAAGTGTTAAGATGGAGAAAAGTAGTAAATTGAACTTGTGCAACTTCCCATTCTTAGCTGTAGATTTGTTTACTTGAGGATACCCAAGTTTAGTGCTCATTGTGTATCATTTTTAGTGTAGGTGATTCTTGGTCCTTTAAGGAATAGTAATGCCAGTATTTATTTATTTATTTTTAATGTTACATGACTTTATGAATCAATCTGGTGATATGAGGGGATTATGTCTGGGTTTCCATTGTAGGTATGATGCTTTAGCTTGGATGGCCTGTTTTGGGGGGCAACTGAGGGAATTGCCGGAGGAAAAAAATCACTCAAATCATCTTGAACATTGCCATTGAGCCCTGTGCTTTTAGCTGCCGGAAACAGGCTGATCTTGAATCATTCTGAGTATTTGGTCAGTGATACAAAATTCTGTATTGAGTAATGGGTTTCAAAGAATGCACTGTTCTTAGGGGATTCCCTGGTGGACTAAAGGCTAGGCTTACGGTGCCCTGGGTTCGATTCCCAGCCAGGGAACCCCCCTCCACACCAAAAAAAGAATACACTGTTCTTAAAAGGAACTCTCTTTTTTTTTTTTTTTACTGCTCCAGTCAATGAAAGAGAAACTTTATTGAAGCCGCAGTGCCAAGGGGTTTGAGCAGGAGGCCGCCCTGTGGGCTGAGGAGGTGGTAGAAAGGCCTTATTTGACCTTCTTCTTGGGGCGTAGGTTGTTGGTGTGGCCACACTTCTTCTTGCGGCAGTTGACAGCACGGGGATGCAGGCGAGGATAACACTTGCGGCATATCATCTTGTCACAGTTGTACTTCTGGGCAAGCTGGCGGAGGGAAGGCTCGATGATGCCACCCCGTAGACGAAGTACCAAGTGCAGGGTGGACTCTTTCTGGATGTTATAATCTGAGAGAGTACGGCCATCCTCCAGCTGTTTGCCCGCAAAAAATCAGACGCTGCTGGTCAGGTGGAATGCCCTCCTTGTCTTGGATTTTAGCTTTGACATTCTCAATAGTGTCACTGGGCTCAACCTCAAGTGTGATAGTCTTGCCCGTCAGGGTCTTCACAAAGATCTGCATCTCTGCGTCTGTACCGCCGCCTCGTTCAAAAGGAACTCTTTAAGAGTAAAGATTTAAAATTTGTATTGAATTGTGTATTTTCTGATAATCAATTACTGAAATCACTAAGACTCCTAATTTAAAATTTTGACAGTGGTTTTAGAAATTACCTTGTAATTCTGGAAAAATGCCTCTAATTATAAGTAATTAGAAGTAACATATATTTGGCAAATAAGTATTTTTCATGATCCAATTACACAGGATGATAGCTTCAATGATTTTCAAGATTTAAACATAATTGAAAGAAATTCTTCCCCTTTTAAAAAAATTATTTCTCAAAAACATTCCTTAGGTAACAGAAATCCAAGACTGGAGTGCATCAAGCCCACATAGTGCAGCATATGTTCTCTGGGATAATGGTGCTAAGAACCTTTACAGAGTTGGCTTTGAAGGCATGGTAAGTAGTAAGAGCCACAAAAGATGAAAATATTGGTTGGGTAGAAGAAGGGAAGTAAAAGCCCTTATTGTATTCTTTTATTGTTTTCTTTTGTCATCTCCTTTTTGTCAAAATGCAGCCATCTGAATCATATGTAGTAGAAGGGAAAATTCTATAAAGTGAAAATTTAATAAACTTCACATTTTTACTAACTTTGTTTGAACTCTTTAGTAGTCAATCTGATTTTACCTTCAGTTAATATTTGGGTAACTTACTATATTTTGATTGTGAAGGCTGATTCCTTAAATGTAAGTCAGGGGTTTATTTACTAAAATCTATTAAAAAGGTTTAGAATCATCTGTAAAGCTGCTCCTGGGCACGACCAGGGAGAATAATATTATAATGAGATCTTTATGCTGTATTTGTATTCTAGGCTATGGCTGACAAAAATATAAATTACCATAGGTGTTTAAATTGTTTTTAAGGAGATTTTTTTTCACTTATTTTAAAGTGTAGTGTTCATAATTGAAAATGACCTAGAAACACTTTGAATTACTTAAGTACTTAGGAGAATAATGTGACTTATTCAATGGATTGTGCTATTTTTCTGCACTTCATGGATAATTGTTCAAATGTTGACCTCAGCTATTTAATTTATAGAGTATAATTAAATATTATATGCGACCAGACAATTAATGTTGCAAACTCATCCTTGAGTTAGAACCTTCGCAACACCTTACTGAGTTGTTGGTACAGTGCTGCCAATGTAAGCACATGGTGGCAAGTTCATAAACTTAATTGTCAGCTTTTGGGTCTGATGACATCTTTGATGGCCATTCCAAAAAAAGAGTTCCAAAATTGCTTTGAAGGGTTCACTATGCCCTGGTGGTGGTGTATAGTTTCTCCAGGGGAGCACTTCAAAGTGACCATAGTGATATTCAGCAATGAGGTATGTAGCATTTTTTCTAGGATGAGTTCGCAAAATTAATTGTCCAACCTTGTATATATCACCTACTATTTAGGCACTTTCACGTAAATCTACTTTTTCACAGTAGCCTCCAAGGTTGCCCTTCTAAGTTCACGTTTTCTGTACTTTTCCCTTATACCACCACTGCCTCTACATTTAGATACTTAAATAATAATTTGTTTTCTTACACAAGCTAAGTAGGGAGGAACTTGATTTAACTAAATTATTATGTAGTAAGGACAGAAGTTGATGTAAATAGGAAAATTAATTGGGCAAGGAATCAAAAGACAATTTGGTTCTAAATCTCATAAAATTGATTAGAAAGATCAAATGAATTGTGTTCTTTTTTGGTAAAAGTATCTTTAAAATGGAATGTGTTATGTGCATTTTATATATGCTATGGATTTGTTGTAGTCTCCCTTATTTTTGGCATGTGTTTCTTTTTCCCTTTTTTTTTTTTTTTTTTTTTTTTTTTTTTTTTTTTTTTTTTTTTTTTTTTTTTTTTTTTTTTTTTTTTTTTTTTTTTTTTTTTTTTTTTTTTTTTTTTTTTTTTTTTTTTTTTTTTTTACTGTGTTCCTACATGTTGCATGGGTCTTTTTCTTGAGCTCTGTGGGACCTAGATCTAGTGTCCCAGACCATGTCCGGGTCATCTTGTCATGGGAGACTTCTTTAAGGTGGCAGATGTGCTAATGGCTTTTAAATGTCTGAACATGCCCACCAACTTATGGGGCTGACAGTAACTCATCCATAGAAAGGAATATAGAAGGTAAGAGGGAAAGAGAAGAAAATTCGCCTCAAGCTTAGCTGGTGAGGCCATTGCTGAACCTGGAAATAATCTGAGTCACGCACACCAGGAAGATGTTACTAGAAAGTGACGATTGTTCCTCAGTTCTTGTCTTCTTGAAGAAAGAATTCAGTCAAGAGACAGTTCTTGAAAGTATAGGATAGTTGGATAGTTCAGAGTTTATTAGTGAAGAAAGTTCACTTTGAGACAGGGAGCTGGCTGACCCAAGAGAGGGAAGCTAGCATGTATTTCTGAAAATATTATAATGGTAAATTTGAACTTTAAAAGAACCTAAAAATAAATTAATTATGACCCAGCTGAAGATCAGGTTTGTAGTCTTTGATGGGCACTTTAGAAATCAATGTTTTTTATGAGTGTTAATCCAGGTCTACTTTTAACTTCTGCTGAGGGTATGTTTTGAATGAAGATTTTTGCGTATTTAAGATATTGAGGTATACTTGAAGGGTGATTTTTCTGGTTTCTTTTCTTCTTAGTCTGATCTGAAGTGTGTCCAGGATGCCAAAGGGGGTTCTTTCTACAGAGACCACTGCCCTGTGCTAGGTGAGTAGAGAAAATTTCTAAATAATGGGTCGGACTTCATGTAATCAGAAAAATGTATAAATTGGACTTTTAAAAAAATGAGTTACCATTAAAGTTATTTAAGGGATACTCTTTTGGTTTATTTTTGTTTTAAAGAATTTGACGTTTTTAAATGATTTATATAGACACCAAGTTAGCATATCTTGAGACCTAATATAGTATGGCATAGTTTTTTTTTTCTTTTGTAGCGGGTAGTTCCCTGGCTGGGAATCAAACCCAGACCGCGGCGTTAAGAGTGCCGAAGCCTATGCACTAACACCGCCAGGGAACCCCCGCATAATAGATTTAAACCTTTGTCTTTTAACCATAAACTTGTATTGTTGAAAAATTTTGTATTAAATTATTAATGTTACATCTCTTACACTATTGCTAATAGGTTCTGACAATTTAAAGCTTATAAATTCTTTAGAATTTCTGTAAAATTGCCTTCTTAATACAAGAGCAGCTCTTAGATTAAGGTAAAATAATAAATATAATTTTGCATGTTATTAAAAAAAAAAGAAGTAAACCAAAACTACCTTTATTTTATACACTCTTTATTGTTGTCATGATGAACATTTACCAAATTTTTCTGATTAAGGCTTTAGTCTTAATGCTTTCCTTTCTCATGTGACCTATGTGTTCCTCTTTCCAAATCATTGCATTTGTCTTTTTGCCTTAAAATGCTGTTTTCTTGCAGCGTACCTTATTATTATTATTATTATTATTTTAAAAAGGAGATTGTAGAAGAAATGCATATGCTTTTGATGAAATCATCCATTTTTCTTGCTTTTAGAAACTTTCTTGATTTGTATTTTGCCTTCACAAGAAGAGTATAGAATCAACATACACATTTTCGATCCCTCATCAAGGTGTTTTATTGTCATAAATCCTTTATCCCAGAACTAGTTTTGAAAATAATCTAGGGTATGGGTTTTGAAATATTTAAAAATGCTCTTTAGGTAAAAACCACAGAAACCATTGGTAAAAACTAGTATTAAGTGCTTCGGAGGAAATAATTCCAGGTTTCTCTGTAAGATTCTCTAGTTAGTTATCCAGGCTCTGATGCAGTGATAGTCAACAGGTCATCCAGGCAAAAAGGTAAATAATTGCAGCATCTAAAACTTTGCGTTCTTATATAGGGTTTTATAGTCTTTTATAGATTCTGTTCAATCATTGTTATAAATCATCACATTATTTCAATTTTTTGAGTCTGATGTTTGTTTTCTGTCCTTTTAAAAAAATACCTAGTTCTCGATTCTGATATAGTATATTCTCAAAATGTTTTAAGATTCTATGGTAACTAAAACTAAAAATCTAGAACTTGTTATATAAAATAATGCAGTTACATGTTGTCACTGTGTCTTTCCTTTTCCTTTGTCACCTCCCTCTGTAATTACAGGTGAACAGAATGGCAACAGGAATCCTGGTGGATTGCAGATTGGTGACCTAGTAAATATAGATCTTGACCTAGAAATTGTACAGTCTTTGCAGCATGGTCATGGAGGATGGACAGATGGCATGTTTGAAACTTTAACTACAACTGGAACTGTTTGTGGCATTGATGAAGATCATGACATTGTAGTACAGTATCCAAGTGGTAATAGGTTGGTGATATTTCTTAAATTTTCAGTAATGGCAAATAAAAGTTATTAGAAGACAGGGCATTAATGGAAGCAAATAATGTGGTATTTATTTAAAGACTCTTTAAAGGTAGCACTTGGTAGATAAAAATCCAGAATATGTTGGTAAGATGGAAGGGAACAAATGACAAAAAAGTGTGTGTATGTGTGTGAGAGAGAATTTATATGAATGTCTTTATGATACAATGTTCTGTGCACTTTATTTTTCTTCAGGGTGCAGAATACATTGAATCACCATTAGGTCCAAGTATAGCAAAAGTTCTGTGTTCATAATGGACCCTATCAATCTACCCTGAATAAGAAAGATAAAATTGAAACTCCTCTGGCCCACATCTTCATTGTTATCTCTTGATAACTCAGCTCTCTCTTGTCACAGACAGATATGCACATACTAATCCTTACCAGCAACAGAATTGCATGCATTTTCTCACTTTTGTTCCTTTGCGTACCACTCCCTCCATGCAAATGCCCTTTCCTCCTCTTCTCCCGCTTTCTTTGGAATAACTCCTGTGCACCCTATAAATACTGAGTTTATGTACTTTAGGAATCTCCTCATTCTGCCTGCCCTCCCTGGTATATACATACGTTATTCATCTGTTTAAGTTTCCTGTCTTCTGTTAAAATGGTTATTTATTTGATCGTGAAATTGCGAGTTTCAGACTGGGCCTGTGCCCTTCATTTATTTGCCCCTAAAGACCAAAATATATCCAGTTTACTTGTATGTTTATGGTATTTTAAAGAAAAAGCAGTAGTTATGTAATTGTCAAACTTTATTACTAACATGTATGTAAAGAAACTCTTTGACATTCTTTAGGGGAGGGATTAAATAGGGAATAATAAAAATTAACATTAAGTTGCTTACCAAAATATAGAGTTAGTTCTGATTGTGTTCAAATCTTATATAATGATCATATCAGGAAACACAGAAAAAGCATTTAACAAAATCCAATACCATTTTATAAAATTCTTACGTAAACTAGGAATAAAAGGGCATTTCTTCAGTCCGATAAAGGGCATTTATGAAAAACCCACAGCTAACATCACATTCAATGCTGAAAGACTAGATGCTTTTTCTGTAAAACTAGAAACAAAACAAGATAGTTTGTTCTCCCCACTTCTATTTAATATCGTCCTAGAGCAGTGGTGTCCACCCTTTTGGCCTCCTTGGACCATAACTAAAGAATTTTCTAGGACCACACATAAAATACACTAACACTAATAATAGATGCTGAGCTCAAAAGAAGGTCTCAAAATAATCTCAGAGTGTTTTAAGAATTTGTGTTGGGCCACATTCAGAGCTCTCTTGGACTGTAGGTTGGACATGTCTGTCCTAGAGAGCACTCTCTAGGACAATATTAAATAGTTGAGTAAGAAAAAGAAAGAAAAAGAAAAAGTCAAACCATCTTTGTTTATAGGTGACATGATCTTATGTATAGGAAAACCTAAGGAATCCACAAACTATTAGAACTATATAAATGAGTTCAGCAAAGTGACAGGATCATTATAGAAAAATACTGTTGTATTTCTATACAGCAGTAATATAGAGTCTGAAAATGAAATTAAGACCACAGTTTCATCACGAAGAGTAAAATACTTAGGAATAAATTTAGCTCCCAAAGTATAAGACTTGTATACTGAAAACTATCAATATCATCAAAGGAAATGAAAGAAGTCCTAAATAAATGGAATGATATCTCATGTTTATGGATGGGGAGATCTAATATTGTTTAGTTCAGTGGTTCTCAACCTTTTTGGCACTAGGGACCAGCTTGGTGGAAGACAGTTTTTCAGCGGACTGTGGCAGGGGTTTGGGAATGGTTTTGGGATGATTAAGGTACACTACATTTATTGTGCACTTTATTTCTCTTATTATTACATTGTAATATATAAGGAAATAATTATACAACTCTCTATAATGCAGAATCAGTGGGAGCCCTGAGCCTGTTTTCCTACAACTAGACGGTCCCATTTGGGGGTAATGGGAGACAGTGACACCTGAAGTGTATTTATTACTTATGTGCAGTCTACTCCATAATCTCATTTTTGTTGCTGTCAGTGCAGAAAACTGCTTCACAAAGGTAGGATGTTGGAAATGGAAGCAGGCATTTCAGGGCTTTTGTGGCAATCTCAGGATGTTACGCCTTGGCTTTAATCCAGAACATAAAGAGATCTGAGTCTCAAACATACTCAGCTCTACCTCGGATCATCAGGCATTAGATTCTCGTAAGGAATCTGCAACCTGGATCCCTTGCATGAGCAGTTCACAATAGGTTTCCGCTCCTGTGAGAATCTAATGCTGACGCTCTCTGATAGAAGGTGGAGCTCAGGTGGTAATGCAAGTGATGGGGAGTGGCTGTAAATACAGGTGAAGCTTGGCTCTCTAGCCTGCCACTCACCTCCTGCTGTGTGACCTGGTTCTGTCACCCCGGGGTTAGGGACCCCTGTTTTAAATGATAGTCAGTAGGAGAAAGTTTAAGTACATTAGTGTATATATCCATGCTATGAAATAACTCTGTAGCCATTAAATTGAGATAGGTAAATCTATGTCTGTGACATTGAACAGTAGATCTTCCTTGATACATTCTCTGAGAAAAAAGAAGTCACAGAATGTTACAATGATCATATTTGTGGAAAAGAAACCAACTCAACATTTTAACTATCAGCATATTGATAGAAGATCTGCAAGGATGCACAATAGAGTATTAACAGTGGTTTCTAGTGGTGATCTGATACGTTTGTATAAAAGGGAACTTCAATTTGTCAACAAAAATTCCCAGTCTAAAGGACAGAAAGAGGAGAAAACTGCTCAGGTGAATTGTTTGCATATCGGGGAAATGCAGCCTCCAGTGGAAACCAAAGTGGGCTCTACCTACACACAGGGCAGGCTGCCCTTTATAGAGAAAATTCCCACACTGGTTCTTGATTTGTTCATTTATGTGAGGGATCCAAATTTCACTGTTTTGATTGGTCCAAATAGCATGATCCTGATTGGTTGGAATTATGTGTTCTGACTGGTCATTATGGAGAAGCTCTGATTGGTCAGCATAGATGCAAATGAGGATATTGCTGCACAGCTCCGATTGGAGGAGCAGGTCTCAGTCTGTTGATCGGAAGATGATACCAGGAACTCCTTTATAAGGGTTGACTCAGAAGGCAGAAACACAGTTCAGGAGACCAGTATCTTAGTCTGTGTCTTTTCCTTGAAATGCAGAGTGCTTGAGAAGCCTCTGTCAGCAATGGCTGCTAGACTCTAGTTATTAATTTGGGCTCAGTTAACCATGAGGAACTCTTAGCAGATATATTCCTTTTCAAGGTTCACACATTTTATTTACATGTTTCTGAAATGTTTTAATTTTTAACAATGAATATGTATTTTATAACAATTTTTTAAAAATATGCAAAGGAGATAAATCTGGACAGAAGTTTATCATATTAGAGTGGTGAGATTACAATGACTCTTTTTCCACATTTGTGTGTAAATTATATAAAGAGAAGTACAAATCATTCAGGATGTAATAGCAAAGAATTGCTTTACTCTTTTGATGTGTTGTAAGGCTTTTTCCCCTGTAGTGCTTAAAAAAAAATTGTGTTAAAAGTAAATAAATTTAACTCATTTTGAGTTTACTTTGATGTTTAGGTGGACCTTCAATCCTGCTGTTCTCACTAAAGCAAACATTGTCCGAAGTGGGGATGCTGCTCAAGGTGCAGAAGGAGGCACCTCACAGTTTCAAGTGGGTGATCTAGTACAAGTTTGTTATGATCTAGAAAGAATTAAACTTCTACAAAGAGGACATGGAGAATGGGCTGAAGCTATGCTTCCAGTAAGTATATATAAATTAGTTTTGGCCTAGAAATTATACCATGGATATGTAGTTTTACAAATGAATTAGCATAATCCTTTGAGAATTGTACTGTCTGTTGGCAGCTACATATACTCATCCCTTTTATTTTCTAATTTATTCTAGTTAAATTAGCCAGGGAAGGTTCAAAAAGGGCTACAGTTAGTATTTTTTTGATAGAGTTGTTAGTGTAGAATGTAATGTAGATGTAAGGCATTGATTGGGACAAATACTATTGTTTAAAATAAAAATATTAGTCGAGAAAGAGGGTAAGGGAAAGAACATAACAACTAATTTCAATATTGTGCATACTAAAGAATGAGTAAACAATATGTATTTTTAAAAGGGAATTAAGGGTATGTATGTGGATATTATTGTAAATACAATTATTAGTACAATCTCATTTAATACAAAGTTTTAATATAAACTTTATATTTTAAAAAATGGAAGGATTAATTATAAAGTT
This sequence comes from Lyroderma lyra, assembly GCA_004026885.1. Classification (NCBI taxonomy): domain Eukaryota; kingdom Metazoa; phylum Chordata; class Mammalia; order Chiroptera; family Megadermatidae; genus Lyroderma; species Lyroderma lyra. The sequence goes on along the minus strand of PVJL010000094.1, from coordinate 213,208 downwards.
AAAAAAGTTTTCATAGGGGGTTCTCTGGTGATGTAGTGGCTAGACTTTGGCACTCTCAATGCCATGGCCTGGGTTCAATTCCCAACCAGGGAACTACCAAAAAAAAAAGTTTTCTTATATAGAAAGGGAATATGATATAGGGGACAAAGGTAAAAGGGATATATCTTGTTTTATAGATTTGATTTGGAACTACATATGTATTTTATACAATTATAAAACAAAATTAAATTCAAAAAGCAAACTCCTAAAAGTGGAAAATAAATGGAAACTAACCCGAATGTGTCATCTATTGGCACATTCAGAAAGGAACTAAACAGAGATGACATTCCAAGTGATTTTTAAACACAGTAATTTGTCTTTATATCTCTATAGAGGAATATATATTGCAGAACTGCATAGAAAAATATATTTAACAATTTTCAGAAATGTCATTGTTTATGATAGTATTGATAGTCTTATTTTGAGATTGTGTAATATGACAAAGTAACAAATGAGTAGTGATAAGATAATTCTAATTCAGTTATCCCCAGGGACCTTGAGAACCAGAATGGTCAGAATGAGAAAAGGAGATACAGATTTAATATAGAAGAGATTAAATAAAAACCCTATAGTCTTGAACTGAATTGGAAAATTGTTTGAACTCTTGATTTATTTTATCTTTTCAAACAAAATTAAAACAAAACAAACCCCTGTTTTGTAGCTCTGACCATGAAAAAACCTAGAATCAGTGACTATATAACCAGCCAGATTATGGTCTTGAAATAGCTTTTCTCTCTGTAAAGATCTGGGGCTCTTTGGAGAAATGGCTAATTCTAGCTCTTTGACAGAAGATAAACAAGATGACCTTCATAACAGACAGGAAGTAGCTATCAAGGATTTCTAGGTCAGTTAAAAGAATCTAGCAATCAACTTGAAGGGTTTCTTGCTAAATACAAAGACAGATGAATATATTAAACTACACCAATTTGCAAAATTCAGATTGTAAAAAACTTTATAGGGTAAATAACTTTGTTTCTTCAACAAATAATTTGCAAAGAAAAAATATGTATAGATTTTATTACTTTATTTGGAACTTGATTTAAACAAGTTAAGAAAATGATCATATATGACCAATTGGGAATTTGAACATTGGGTGGTAGTTTAAATTATTATAGTTATTGATAATTTTGGGCCAGTTGATAATAAAAAATGAGTTTACATGATAAAATAATATAGGAAGGGGGAATGGGTCGGGGCAAAAAAGGTTGACTGTGAGGCGGTAATTGTTAAAACTGGTTGATAGGTATATGAAGATTTAATACACAATGGTCTACTTTTGTTTGTTTGAGATTTTCCGTAATGAACAGTTAAGGAGGAAAAAACAAAGAATGCAGCCTCATAGAGTTTGAATTGATGCTGGAAAATTCTAAGGGAAAATATCTAATGAGAAGTTAATATTGATTATATTGGGGAGGCAAGGAGAGGACCTAGAGAAATATATTTTGGAGCAAGCTTGTCTAACCTGCAGCCCAGCACGGCTTTGAATGTGACTCGACGCAAATTTGTAAAGTTTCATAAAACATTATGAAGATTATGCGTGGACCCTTTTTTTTTTTTTTTTTTTTTTTTTTTTTTTTTTTTTTTTTTTTTTTTTTTTTAGTTTATCAGGTGTCATTAGTTTTAGTGTATTTTATGTGTGACCCAAAGCAATTCTTCTTCCAATGTGGCCCAGGGTTGGACACCCCTGTTTTGGAGTTTTTGGAAATAAAATATTATAGTTGTTAAAGTGGATTAGTTTTTAAGAAAGAAAAGTAAAAGATGAAGGAATAAAATTTGCAGAGAGTGAACAGATTTAGGGATTTGAAGGAGGAAAAGGAGCCAGTGAGTGGAGAAAGGCAAAAAGATTATAGACTGTCATCCTAAAACCAAGGGAATAGTGCCAGTAAGTTGGGGTCAGAAACTGTGGAGAGGTCAAAAGAGAAAACAGGTTAAGAGTAATTTCTTCTCTGTATTAGGAAGTAGTTAGATATTATCACTGTTGTTCACCAATTTTCTGTTGTTATTTGCTATTCTGTTGTGCTTCAAAGAATGACTTTTGGAACTGAGTTTGAAATGGGGCTAATAATAGCACTTAACTTTAGGGGTTATAGTATTAGGTGAGTCAATAAATATAAAGCTCTTAGAACAGTAATTTGCTGCATGGTAAGAGCTGCTGTTGCTGATTATTCTGTACCTAGTTGCCCATTTTATTCCATATTTTTTAGCAAGTTATTTCTACACACTTATGCTTTTGAATCAGGCATGATTCCATAAAGGATTGAAACAGATGTAAGCTTTGAGCCCTTTTTGGTTTAAATATGTAATTTTTCAAAAATCAGATTTTATATTTTTAGGCTAGATTGATGATGATTTTGTACTACTTGAATTATAAGTTCTCAAGATGTATCTTAGAGGGTTAAAAAAGAAGGGTTGAATATAAAAAAATTTTTGTGAACTTTTATAGAAAGGAGAGTCTCATGACTTATTTTCTTATATTCTTAGGGATGTATAATAGTTTTATTTATTAAAATATTTTTCAAAGATACTCTTTAAGCTTGCAACTAGTAAGTAATTCATTTGAATATGGTTATCTTTTAGAAGTTTTTTTCTTTAGGAATGAACAAAGTAAAATAAATCCTTTAAATGTAAAAACTGGTAAAAATTTTTATGGCATATACTTTAGACTTGGAAACATGAATATAATATTTTTTAAAAAGACTTTAGGTAAAGTTGGCCGTGTACAACAGATTTATTCAGACAGTGATTTAAAGGTGGAAGTTTGTGGCACGTCTTGGACATATAATCCAGCAGCAGTTTCCAAGGTGGCATCTGCAGGATCAGCCATTAGTAATGCATCTGGTGGTATGTTTTTATTTCATACTTCTTCAAAAGTAATATGGTTTACATTAGAACTTTTGCTAATTTCTCAGTTCTCAAATAGATAATGTTGTATGTGTTCTTTGTTTTCCCCTGATCATATGACTTTGTTTGAATGTTAGCTAAATTTTAAACTTTTATTAAAGGTTTTTTTTTTTTCTTTTCTTTTTTTTCATACAATGAACGACGTTTGTTCTGGCTGAGGTATGCACTGGAAAAGTTCCATAAATACGTGCTTTTTCTTGTATATAGCAAGGGCTTCTCCACATCAAATCTAAGATACCTGAAATTCAGCATTCTCCTCTTTAGTCAGAACTTTTGTTTTCTGCCAAAGAACCATCATTTTTTTAGACTATTTTTCTTTTCTTTTCTTTTCTTTTCTTTTCCAACATTTGCTTGCAGATGGCTTTCTTTCTGGATATTTTTACATATCAGCCATAATTTTTCTTTTACTATTCTGTGAGAGCTGTTATACATGTGGCAGTGAGTAGAAAACCATGTTGAGATGAGAATATGCTGGATGCTTGGGTAGACTCATGCCCAAAGTCTTTGCTTCCTATGCTCTAGCTTCATGTACACAGACTCAGTTCATTCCACAATAAATGAAAAGTTATTGATGTATATTGTCATCTGGAAAAGAAGATAGAACCATAACTGTAAATAGTAAAAGTAAAGGAAAACATTGAGCTACCTCCAAATCTATTTCTTCCTATGCTTCTGTCTCTTCTTTCTTTCTGTAATTTGCTAGTATGCTTAAAGTTTAAATCAGGTGGTATTTATTTTTACCTTGAGGTTAGATGGCATCACAAAAGGCGACAAATTAAAAGAGTAAATGATAGTTAATATCCTTCTCTCAAGTAATGTAGACTTGGTGTTTGTCCTCATTCCCACTTTATGATTTCTTTGCTTTCCAATAAGAAGATTCAAGAATTAAGGAATAAAATTAGGTAGGTTAACTACTGATTAATGTTACTATTTAGAAAGGATATGTTATGAAAGTGTCTATTTAAATTCCTGGTACTTTCTTATTTTAGTCAAAATCAATCATTTGGTACCTTTGAAGTATGTTTTTAACACTTAGATTTCCATTGGTTTGTCCCTAAAAGATTTCTCCTGACATAATAGAGATTACATTGCTTTCGAGTCATGATGATTGATTTGTTGATTTATTCTAAGGTCTGTAGCATTGATCTCAGAGAGTCATGTGCTTAAAACCTGAAAGGAAGTTTGTATCATTATGATACTCCCATTGTGATGTGTTCATTTCTAATGTCTTTGGTATGACTTCCAAATCTTGAATTATTATTTGTATGTAACTCTCAAGTTTTTCAGAAATTTTAATTTGAAATACAGGAATTGGAGAAAACTGGGAATACTTGGGGCTCAAATTTAATGCAGCTTTATATTGTAGTAATTACAGCTTGCATGGGTAAATATCTGTAGCATTGTACATAAATAACATTAATGATAGAAATAGTAAAAAAGGAAAAGTATATATTGTAGGCATATGGGTAATGCTTGTCTGTTAGTAGTTAAGGTTTGAGATCCTCCTATATTAGCTTTATTTGATGTTTACAGAAAGACTCTCCCAACTCTTGAAGAAATTATTTGAAACCCAAGAATCTGGTGACCTCAATGAAGAATTAGTTAAGGCTGCTGCCAATGGAGATGTTGCTAAAGTGGAAGATTTGCTAAAAAGACCAGATGTGGATGTGAGCATTTTAAAAATTATTTTGAAGCATACACTAAAGTAGAATAGTATAATGAACTTTTATTTCAACAATTATTTAGATTTTGCCACATTAATTAAATAATTATTAAGACTGTCACATAAGCTTTATCGAGTCCTTCTTCCTTGTTTTTCTGAGGTATTTTAAAGAAGACACCAGCCATCATTCTTCAATATACATTTCTAAAAGCTGTTGACATTTTCTTATATTAACACTGTGACCTTCTTTATTTTATGATTGACAAAATTTACATTAAGGTTTTTAAGTGGTTAGTGAGTGTCCTTTTGGGAAATTCAGTAAATTTTTTCTCATGTAATTGTCATCTTATGTCTTTTAAATATATTTTTTTAGTAAATTTTATAAGCACTTTTCCGTCCTTCTTAATACATTTAATCTAAATTTGTATACTTTGCTCCCTGTGAAAGATGTCTATTTCATAGTTTGTAATGCAGAAGAATTAGAGGTCATGCACTTTGTAAATCTTAATAGTTTACGTTGTAATTTTACTGTTCACATGAGCCATATTATAAATGCGTCATTTTGGTTCTCATTTAGTCATGCTTTGTCTTTGCAATTGCTATCATGCAGGCACCAATATGATGTTCAGTGCCAGCCAAGAGACTATAAGTGGAGTGGCAATTCGAATAATTGTCACTGGGTTGTGAGGGCTTCTATTGTCACACCTCTGTATGTAACTATGCTAGACAGTTTGACGATCAGGTCTATAATTGTAAGGTATAAATGTCTTATAGCATTTTAGGTTTATTTGAAAAGTATCATTTACAGCATTACAACATAGTGGTTTCTTGATTGGTTGTGATATATCACAAATAATTTGTTTCAGATAGTATTGTTTTTGTGTTTAAGATATAGAGTTAGGTTTCTTTTATATTCAGTCAAGCAGACTTACATTTTATTATACTTAATTTTTTCATTTAATTACTACTTTGGTTAATTTTTAATAATATGCATTCTAAAAATTTAAAGGGAAAAATATAAGATTTGTTATGAAAAACGACATCCCCTTCTCAGCCTTACTTTCCCATTCGTCAGAGACAACCATTTTCACCTCTTTAACTTCTGCCAAACAAGCTTTTCACATTGAAGGCCATCCTTTAGATGTCTGGTGATTCTTGGTTGTCTATTTATCTATTAGGTTGGTGCAAAAGTAATTGCTGTTTCGGACCATGAATTTTAAATCATTATAACTAGGCTCAAACACATCTTTATTAATCAAAATAGTAATGATTACAATCAACACATTTTTGCCAATGAGAAGTAACTTTGTTTATTCCTGTAGTGTAAAAATCCATGTTTTGGGATTTGATAGACTCTTGGAAAGCATTTTCTGATCCTACTGGTTGTGGAAGCGTTTTCCCTGCAGAAAGTTGTTGAGATGATTGAAGAAGTGGTAGTTGGTTGGCGAGAGGCCAAGTGAATATGGCAGATGAAGAAAAATTTTGTAGCCCAGTTCGTTCAGATTTTGAAGCATTGGTTGTGCGAAGTGCAGTTGAGCATTGTCATGGAGAAGAATTGGGCCCTTTCTGTTGACCAATGCCAGCTGTAGGCGTTTCAGTTTTCAGTGCATCTCATCTATTTGCTGAACATACTTCTCAGATGTAATGGTTTTGTTGGGATTCAGAAAGCTGTAGTGGATCAGACCAACAGCAGACACCCAAACAGTGACCATGACCTATTTTTGGTACAAGTTTGGCTTTGGGAAGTGCTTTGGAGCTTATTCTTGATCCAGCCATTGTACTGTTGTCACTGGTTGTTGTTCCACATCACAATCCAATCGAGAAATGGTTCATTGTTGTTGTGAAGAATAAGAGAAGATGACACTTCAAAATGGCGATGTTTATTTTTTTAATTTCTTATCAGTTCTTGGGGGACCCACTTAACGAGGTTTTTCATCTTTCCAATTTGCTTCAAATGCTGAACGACCGTAGAATGGTCGACGTTGAGTTCTTCAGCAACGTCTCATGTAGTTGTAAGAGGATCAGCTTCGATGATTGCTCTCAGTTGGTTGTTGTCAACTTCTGATGGCTGGCCACTATGCTCCTCATCTTCAAGGCTCTCATTTTCTTTGCAAAACTTCTTGAACCACCACTGAACTGTACTGTATGTTAGTTAGCAGTTCCTGGGCCAAATGCATTATTAATGTGGTGAGTTGTCTCCATTGCTTTACAACCCATTTTGAACTTGAATAGGAATATCACTCAAATTTGCTTTTTGTCTAACATCATTTTCATAGTCTACAGTAAATATAAACAGCAAGTAATAAGTCATTACCAAAAATACATAAAACAAGAAATGCACATTAAAATGATGTGTAATATAACCACATTTATTTAAGAATGTATTCCAATATCAAATGGCAAATTTCAACAATTCAAAAACCTCAGTTACATTTGTACCAACCTAATAATATAAGAGTGATCAATAAAATGCTTGTTTGGAAGTACTTGTGTATATGTGTGAGTTTGTCAACTCTGGAATTCACTATCAGGTGACCTGGTTGTATGTTTCCTTGGATTATTCCTGGGTTGATAGTTAGGTCTTTTCTCTTGGATTGGTCTAACTCCCTAGAAAGCTCCCTCGATTCTCCTGCTGGGTATAAACCTGGCTGCCAGCCTTAGGAATGCTGATTAAGGAAAGAGGGCAACTTGGCATTTAGCATGTAAATATTTATATAAAAGTTCTGTTTTTAGTACTTTGCCCCACTCCTTAACAGTGCCTGGTTTCTGTAGGGTAGGGAGTCTACTTTTTCTAGAGAATAAACTTGAAGGTTTATGTTCGTGTAAGGGTGGAGCAGTTGCTCAGCTGTACAGAGGAGGGGAATCCAGGGATCTAAATGCTTTTTAAACAGACTATAATCCAGTGTTTTCTGTTTAGCACCACCATCACATTATCCCCGTATTAAGAAGTCTTCAAATCTGAGCCTTTTTGGGTTTCCTTGGAAGAAGGGTTCTTCTAGGCTTTTTTTTCACAGTAGGTTTAGGTTTGCTTTCCAGCTTCTTGTATATGTGTGCACATGTCTCTGTGTTTGTGTGGGCGGGGGAGAGGTTCTGTTTTGCTAGTTCTAATTATCTTTGTGGATTGAGACTTAAAATAATTCTTTACTCTTGTTTTAGTAAGATGTCATAAGGTAATGAAAATAAATAGAATCTATCCTTTAATTAAAAAACACTCTTATAAAGATATACAAAGTCTGATAATTAAGTTCGTGAACTCATCCTAGAAAAAGTGTTACATACCTCATTGCTGAATATCATTACGTTCACTTTGAAGTACTCCACTTGGGAAGCTATGCACCAATGCCAGCACCTAGTCCACCTTTCAAAGCAGTTTTGGAACTCTTTTTCTGGAATGACAGGGCTGTCGTCATATGACCCTTGATGTCCTGAATGTCATCAAAATGTCTTCCTTTCCATATTTCCTTTTTCTTTGGGTAAAGAAAAAGTCATTGGGGGCCAGATCAGGTGAGTAGGGAAGGTGTTCCAATATAGTTATTTGTTCACTGGCTAAAACCTCTTTCACAGATAGCATCGTGAGAGCTGATGTATTGTCACGATGCGAGCTATGAATTGTTGGTGAAAACTTCAGGTTATTTTCATCTAATTTTTTCATGCAGCCTTTTCAGCACTTGTAAATAGTAAATTTGATTGACCAGTTATAAATTCATAATGAACAGGCTCTCTGATAGAAAAAATGGTTAGCAACATTGTTTTTATTCTTGATTTGGACTGACTTCCATTGTGCACTTTGACACTTTGTTTCAGTGTCATATTGGTACACCCATGTTTAATCATCAGTGATTACAATGCCCAATACATCGTCTTGCCTCTCCACAAGGTCTTGGCAAACTTGGACTCTCCTTTGCTTTTGTTCATCGGTGAGCTCCTTTGGGAACATTTTTGCACACACCTTTCTCATGCCAAGATTTTCAGTTAAGATTTTTCTGTTTCTTTATTGATGTTTACTTGGTCTGCTATGCTCTCATAGTCAGCCAATCATTTTGATGTATGATTGGACAAACTTTTGCAATGCTTTTGTCATTTCTGCTTGTTACTGCCTACCCTGACCCCTCTTCATCAGTGACTCTTTCTCTCTTCCGAAAAATGTGTGGCAAGTTTGCGAGCTTAATTGTGAGACATCATGCTTTCTTTTTTTAAAAAGCTTTATTGAGGTATAGTTGTTTATATCACAAATAAAAATATAAGGATATGATTTTTAAAAAGCATCATAATACCGGAAAACATGGTCTCTTGCCTCATATCTACCCATTTTCCAGCTCTTCGAATGGGATTGTTCCCTCCTTTACCTTTCCTGTTTTCATGGCGTCTTTCTCTTGATTTTTAGATGTAAAGAATTCTGTAACATCTCTAATTGAAGTTTTTTCCTCCTAAAGTTATTTTTCCTCTCTATTTCTTTCCTCCAGAGTAATTTCTTCCCCTTTTTTTGAATTATTATTATTACTGGTATTTGAGGTCTTTAAATTTTGATTGATTGTCTATTCATATCTGAATAAGACATTGAAAAGCTGATTGGTAGCTCTTTTCACCTGGACAGGACTTGGTGAGTGACTGCACTGTGATGATTGTGTATGTAGAGTTTTTGGGGATCTCCAAATGCCATCATGTAGGGGTCTTCCTTCTATGGCTGTTAAGTTATTTGAAGGAAGAAACCTTCTTTTCTCCCTAGGGCCTAGATGCACGGCTGGTAATATGCTCTGCCCTCGAATTTTAGGAGTGGGCTTGGAGTGGAGTGTGGCCATTGCACATCAGACGTATACTCGGGGCTCCTTTTGTTAGCCCTCTGAAGTGCTTGTGTTTGCAGATTTTGAGTTTATCTGGGCTTCCCAGGCTTTGTCTTCTTCTCTATACAGTCAGTTGAAACTTCTCTGTCTGCTTTCTCTTTTTCACAAATGTGTTGCTTTTTCTCATTTTCTGGTGTTAGCTTTCCCTTTATCTTTGTCTTTACTTTGTATGTTTTAAATTATTTTACTGTCTTTTTTTAGTGTAGTCTCCGGAGGGACAGAATATAAACGTGTGGTCAGGCTACCATCATTAACTACTGTATTTTTCTATGTATGAAATGATACTTTTGTCTAAAATTGTTAGAACAAAAATTGGGGGTCATCTTATATATGAGAGAAAGCAGTTGATATTGATTTCTTAATGTTGGGTTACAAAAGTCCTATACATAGGGGCATCTTATACATGGAAAAATACAGTATCTTTCATAGTTTTATGGATGGGAGTGAATGCGGTGGGATTAAGGAATTGCACTTAGCCTTGGATATGTTTGTGGGTAAGTTATGCATTTACACAGCATCTGAAGTGAAGAAAAGGTTGGAAAATACCATGAAAGATATACATTAATGAGTTAGCAGAATAGTTGTATATAGCTATCCTGCTAACTCATTAATGTATAACATTCATGGTGATTTGCTTACAGTTGGCATTTGGTATATTTATTGAATTGAACTTATTTATACTATAATAGACTATTTTTCTAAAGTTTTTCATTCACTTCATTGCTTTTTTTCATTGAAACATAGGCTCTGAGATTTCATAATCCAAATAGAAGTAAATTAATGTAACTAACTTCCCTTTGTTTCCTCCCTCCCTCCCTTTTATTTTTTAACTTTACAGTTTACTGAACAGTTCTTCCGTAGCTCTTTGGACAATGGAACTAACTAACTTACTTTCTCTTTCTTTCTTTCTCTCTTTCTCTCTTTCTCTCTTTCTCTCTCTCTCCCTCTCTCCCTCTCTCCCTCGCTCCCTCTCTCCCTCTCTCCCTCTCTCCCTCTCTCTCTCTCTCCCTCTCTTTCCTCTCTTTCCTCTCTTTCCTCTCTCCCTTCCTTTCCTCTCTTCCTTCCTTTCTTTCCTCTCTTCTTTCCTTCCTTTCCTTTCTTTCTTTTCTTTCTTTCTTCTTTTTTTTTTTTCTTAAAGAAAATGCCTATATCCCTTCTCTAAATTAGAGAAAACAGTTTCTGGTGATCTATTCTAGAATATATAGAACACCAATCTAAATTATTTCCATAGAATCATAGAATGCACTAGATTTAAATCTATACCATATGTATATATTGTCTCTTTCTGATTTGTGACATTTCCTCAGCACTTTTTTTTTTTTTTTTTTTTTTTTTTTTTTTTTTTTTTTTTTTTTTTTTTTTTTTTTTTTTTTTTTTTTTAGGTAAATGGACAATGTGCTGGTCACACAGCTATGCAAGCAGCTAGTCAGAATGGACATGTTGACATTTTGAAGTTACTGTTGAAGCAAAATGTGGATGTAGAAGCAGAGGTAATTAAGCTTGAAAAATATTTTAAGTAAAAAATTAATGTATATCATGAGGTAAATTGTTTTCATTCTTGAAATTTAATATTCACCTAAGACTCTTCTGATTGAAAAGAAACATTTGTCAAAAGACAACTTTAAGTATTTCTTATTTTCCTGAGATCTCTCAGTATTCTGGATATAATCCCAAGGGAAAATAGGAGTTGGGTTTCCATTACTATGGTAAGACCACCATGTATTTAGGATCCCAGTTAGGTTTACCCAAAAATCATATTGGGGAATTTGAGAGAAGAGGAATATTGATTTTAGGAAAGGGGAATTTACATCATGTGGGTCAAGATTTTTTCTTATTTGTGACATGTAGGCCTTTCTTCTATTTTTTTCTCATAAGGAAACCAGTGTATTAAAATTTGTTTAGTTTTGTTGTATCTTGACCTTAATGTGAATCTTTGAAGATTTTACAGTGCGTGTATATCACTCTTTATGTATGTTTATGCTTAATTTAGAGTATATTCTTATTAAAGGGAAATAACATTTTTTTTACTATCAGTAGAATTTCAGTTGAGAATCTGTATGTGTGGTGTGAAGGATGACTTCCTTTGTTGTAGTTAACTATAACCTCATTACTTAAAAATATTAAAATTTGTTTCAGTCTGGTGCAAGATTATTTAGGAATAAGTCAAATTCTATCAAATTTACACTGGGGAGAATGTTACACTTTTGTCCAAATGACACTTCTGTCTGAGGAAGCTTAATAAGGACTTAAATTTCTGAAGACTCAACAGGCCCAGCCTGTTTTTACTAATTAAAAAATTTTACAGAAACACATTTGACAAGAAAAGTGTTACATTATTTTTTGCTTTTTTTTCTCTAATTTTATGCTTTTTGAGTTGTTGGACCGCTACTAAAGAGGCATTGGTGTTGTAGGTTGTAAATAAGTCATTTTTGATGTTGGAAGTTTCTTTTGCCTAGAAAGAACCTGAATTTTAAATTAACGTATTAGATGTCCATAAACTATATGATAGTTTTATTACTGTGACATTTTTATAAATGAAATTATATAATTTGATTTTGGTTTTACATTAGTAATTTATAAGTCACATATTTCTTTGTTGTGAATTTAGGAACCCAGTATATATTATGAGGTTTTTTGGTGATGTAAGAAAGAATTAAATTAGTGTTGTGTAAATGGCAGGCATTTACTTTTTGTTATTGTTTTAATCTGTCCTGGGGAAATGAAGTGAAATTCCCTGGTTTGACTATCCCAGTTTTTACTTAATAAATCCAGAAACTATGATAGCAACAACTACTAAAATATCAAAGCCCTCTATGCTAGCGAATAAGGCAAAAGTCTGAGAAACCAAATTTCTTTTTGCCTAATTGAGAAAAAACTATGCTTTCTGGTTCAGAATTTAAATAAGTTGCCACTAAGCATGGCAACACAAAACTATCCATAAATTTGTGTTTCTAAAGACTTCTTGTTCACATGCGAGGTTGGCTATGCAGAATAGGGGTGCTGCAGTTGTGGGGTTTGGGATGAAGTTGGCACTGTGTTTCAGGAGTAGATGTCTTTTTGCCTTAATTAAACTCAAATACAAAACAAATGGTTAGTTAATACTATAAACTTGTTAAGATTGGAGTTCGAGTGAGGCTCAGTAAGCTACGTATTTGTAAATAATTAATCTTTCAGTTTGATGTCCGTTACTAGAATAGCGAAGTACATGTGGACTTCTACCATACCTCATTTCTTAGATTTTCATTTTGTGCATTTTCTGTTTTAAAAACCATTGTAGGCAAATGTAATTTGTAGAAATAGTGTGAAAAAATAATATTTACACATCAGGTTGAATTAATAACACAGTTTCCCAATTGAAAGGAAAAAGTACATTTAAAAATTGGGATAAAGTATAAATACAATTTATCACCTATGACTAAAATGAAATCCATTAAAGTCTCATCTTTCTAGAATGTGAGAATTAATATTACCTGTTATAAACAGCAATATAGTTTTTTAAAAACAGTGAGTCTCAATTGGGAGCATTTTTGCTCCACAGGGAACATTTGGAAATGTCTGGAGACATTTTTGATTGCCATACTTCATCAGGGGAGTTGGGGGAGTACTATTGGCATGTAATGGGTAGAAACTAAAGATGTAACTATATATACATTCTATAGTGTACAGGACAGGTCCCACAACAAAGAATTATCTGGCCTAAAATGTCACTAGTGTTTAAGTTCAGAAACCATGATTTCAAAGATAGAGAAAATAGTTAATTTTGCAAATGCACTTAAATTTATGATTCATTTGCCAGCTTGTTTATAAAGTGATTTATCATTACTAATTTTTTTATTATTAGAAATTTTATATATTTATAAAAGTAGAGAGACTAGTACATTGAATACTATGTACCCGTTACCCCACTTCAGTTATTTTTCATTACTGATTTTGTCTTATCTGCACCCACTTGCTTCCTGCTCCTCTACTGAATTAAATTAAAGCAGATTGAGATATCATGTTATTTCATCTGTAAATATTTTAGTATGTATCCTAAAAGATAAGTACTTTTTTTAAAAACTTTATTATACCTTAATATACCTTAAAAACAGAGTTAATTAACAGGATTTTAAAAAATCTGATTTTATTAAATGTTTTGAGGTTAGCTGAAGAATAAACAAAATTATGTTTCTCCTCTAGTTATCTCATTCTTTTTTTAATCTACATTAGGAAGTGAGCTCAAGATTGTATAAATCAGGAGTTGCAAACTGTATAGCCTGCAAGCCAAATCCAGACCTCCATTTGTATTGTTTAGTATTATTAGAATGTAATGCACCTATTCATTTATTTATTGTGTATGGCTACAGTTGTGCTACAGCTGCAGAGTTGAATAGTTGCATAATTGTGATAAGAGACCATACTCATATGACCTATAAAACTTAAAATATTTACTTTCTGGCCTTTTACGGAAAAGTGTGCTGGCCCCTAGTACAGATAATTATTGCAGATTTTTTTAGTTGATTTAAGGTGTTATCAAACTAAATTGTTTGGTATATATCATATCTTTTCAATATGTGATAAGATATATTTTCCCCCCTCTATTTCTGTATTTATTTTTCTGGAGAGCTGTTTTAGAAAGTTGATTTTCTCAGGGAAGCCAAAAAGTTGGACACTGCTGATATAGAGGATTAATAGTAGGGAATAATGTTAGACTTTATTAAAAGACCCAAATTTTAATGGTATTGTTGCTGTCTAAAATGATGTTGGGCAAAACGTTTAATTGATATAAGCTTCAGTTTCTTCATCTATGATAATAATTTGAAGGGTTGGGGCAAAGAGTAAGGGAAATGCTTAAGATAATATTTATAATGTATACCACTGTGGGAATTTAAAGTCTTATTACCTATGTTTGAGTGTTCTTATTAAATATTTCTTTCCAACTGGTGGAAGTTAGTACAATTTCTCTAGAAATAGATGCTAACTCTATTTGATTCTGCTTATCTAGTTAATGAAAATAAAACTTTAGAAACATTATATTTAACTGTAAAACTGAGAAGGAAAGGGCAAGTAGGCTTCAAGATTGCTCAATATAAGGAAATTCTTTTCTAAAAACAACTCAGGACTCAGAATAATAACCTCCAAAATGGCTCTAGGAATTGGTATACACCATTCCTGGGAATCTACGTTATTATTAATTTAGGTCCTAGCCAGAGCAATTAGGCAAAAAAAAAAAAAAAAAAAAAAAAAAAAAAAAAAAAAAAAAAAAAAAAAAAAAAAAAAAATAAAAAAAAAAAAAAAAAAAAAAAAAAAAAAAAAAAAAAAAAAAAAAAAAAAAAAAATTAAAAAAAAAAAAAAAAAAAAAAAAAAAAAAAAAAGAAAAAAAAAAAAAAAAAAAAA
>PVJL010000094.1:76125-198288 GCA_004026885.1 Lyroderma lyra | reverse complement strand
TACAAACTCAACACATAAAAGTTTATTGAATTTCCATACACTAACAATGAATAGTCTGTAGAGCAGAGATCCCCAATCTTTTTCACACCAAGGGCCAGTTTTGTGGAAGACAGTTTTTCCATGGACTAGGGTGAGGAGGTGGGGGATTGTTTCAAGATGATTCAAGCACATTATACTTATTGTGTACTTTATTTCTATTATTATTACATTGTAATATATAATGAAATAATTACACAATCTACCATAATGTAAAATCATTCGGAGCCCTTAGTTTGGGTTTTGATATGAGTCTGCAAGCAATTGATTTATTATGGTCTTCGTATAGTCCAACCTCTTTGCTAATGTTAATCTGTATTTGCAGCTAGCTGCTCCCCAGCGCTAGCATCACTACCTCAGCTCCACCTCAGATTGTAACATTAGATTCTCATAAGGAGTGCACAGCCTAGATCCCTCGCATGCACCGTTCACAGTGTCATTTGTGCTACTGTGAGAATCTAATGCCCACACTGATCTGAAAGGAGGCAGAGCTCAGGCGATAATGAGAGTGATAGGGAATGGCTAATACAGATGAAGCTTGGCTTGCTCACCAGCTGATCACCTCCTGCTGTGTGGCCTGGTTCCTAAGAAATGGTCCATGGCCTGGGGGTTGTAGATCCCTGATGTAGAGGATATTAAGAAAACAGCTCCATTTACAACAGCATCAAAAAGATTAAAATACTTAGAAATTAATTTAACCAAGGAGGTGAAATACTTGTAAAATGAAAACTACAGATTATTGCTGAAACAAATTAAAGAGGACATATGTAAATAAAAACATCCCAGGAGTTCCCTGGTGGTGTAGTGGCTTAAGGCTTCGGCACTGGTGCTGTCAACGCTGTGGCCTGGGTTCGATTCCCAGCCAGGGAACTATCCACATACAAAAAAACAAAAAAAAAAAAAACAAAAAAAAACATCCCATGTTCATGATTGAAAGAGTTAATATTGTTGAAATGTTAATCCTAGCCAAAATGATCTAAATATTGGAGTGCAACCCCTACCAAAATCCCAGTGCCATTTTTTGCGGAAATAGAAAAATTCAACCTAAAAGTTAATATATCATCCGAAGATACCCCTTAGCCAAAACCATCTTGCACAAGAACAGATAATTTTTAAGAGTCACTCTTCCTGATTTCAAAACTTTCTATAGTGTTATTGCAATCAAAACACTATGGTACTGGCATAAAGGCATTCAAATTAATGGAGTAAAATAGCCCAGAAATAAACCCTTGCATATATGGTCAAATGATTTTTGATAAAAGAGTGCCATGCCATGACCATTCAATGGGGAAAGGACAGTCTTTTCAACACATGGTGCTGGGAAAATTGGATAGCCACGTACAAAAGAATCAGATTGGACCCTTACCTAACATTGCATACAGAATTAACTGAAACTATATTGCAGGCCTAAATTTAAGAGCTGAAGTATGAAATTCTTAGAAGAAAACAGCGTAAACAAACCATTGGATTTGGCAGTGATTTGTTGGGTATGATACTGAAAGCATAAACAATAAAAGAAGAAATAGACAAATTGAACTTCATGATAATTGAAAACTCTGCACCAGAGAGCATTGTCAACAATGAAAATTTAGATTGGGGAAAATATTGGCAAATCACATATCTGATAAGGGATTGATATCCCTTACATAGAGAATTATACAAGGTCTGACAATTAAGTTCACAAACTTGCCATCGTGCGCTTATGTTGGCTGCACTGTACAAACAACTCGGAAAGGTTTCATAACCTTGGTATATCTGTGTCTCATAGCTATGTTCGTGTTGACGTCTAGTGATGTCTTGGTAAGTTGTATTCATTATAGTTGTATGTTTTTGTGTGCCATGGTGAAAATGTCAGAGCTTGGATTAGAGCAACCAACCAACATTAAATTTCTTGTTAACTTTGCGAGAGTGGAAGTGAAATCAGGAACATGTTATTCCAAGTTTATAGGGATAATGCCATGAAGAAAACGGCAGTTTACAAATGGTTAAACGTTTTTCTGAGGGGAGAGAAATTGTCACTGATGAAGAAAGATCAGGGTGACCAGTAACAAGCATTGCAAAAATTTGTTGAGTTGTGTGTCAGAATCATCGGCTGACTATGGGAAGCATAGCAGACCAAGTAAATATCATTAGAGAAACACTAAGGAAAATCTTAACTGAAAACCTTGGCATGAGAATGGTGTGTGCAAAAATGGTCCCAAAGGAGCTTACTGATGAACAAAAGTAAAGGAGAGTCTGTAAGTTTGCCAAGACTTTCTGGAGAGGCAAGGCGATGTTTAGGGCCTGTTATCACTGGTGATGAAATATGGGTGTGCCAATATGACCCTGAAACAAAGTGTCAAAGTGCACACGGGAGTTCAGCCAGTTCTCCATAACCAAAAAAGTTCCATCAGTCCAAATCAAGAGTCAAAACAATGTTGCTAACCTTTTTTGATATCAGAGGGATTTTTCATTGTAAGTTTGTACCAGTTGTGTGGACAGTCAACCAAGTTTACTATTTAGATGTGCGCAACAGCTCCGTGAAAAAGATGAAAATGACCTTAACTGTTTGTTAACTACTGATGGCTCTTGCACCACATTAATACACTAGATCACACAGCAGTGTCTGTGAGGGAGTTTTTAGTGAGTAAGCAAATAAATATATTGGAACACCCTCCCTACTCACTTGGTCTGGCCCCCAGTGACTTTTGTTCACCCAAAGAAAAAGGAAATATTGAAAGGAAGACATTCTGATGACCTTCAGGACATCAAGGGTCAGACGACAATAGCTCTGATAGCCATACCAGTAAAAGAGTTCCACAGTTGCTTTGAAAGGTGGACTAGGCACTGGCATTGGTGCATAGCTTCCCAAAGGGGAGTACTTCAGAGGTGACCATAGTGATATTCAGCAATGAAGTATGTAGCAATTTTTCTAGAATGAGTTCATGAACTTAATTGTCAGACCTTGTATATAGAGAACTCATATATAGAGAACTCAAAACTCAATAATAAAAATAAAATAACTGATTCAAAAATGGGCAAAGGACTTAAATAGAATTTCTCTAAAGAAAGTATATGGATGCCACATAAGCACATGAAGATGCTAAACATCACAAATCATTAGGTAAATGCAGTAAGATACCACCTCATACTCATTAGGATGACTATTACAAAACAAACAAACAAACCAGAAAATAAATGTTGGGAGAATTTAGAACCCTTGGTAGGATTCCAAGTGCTGGGAATGTAAAATGTTATAGCAGCTGTGGAAAGTAGTATGATAGTCTGTCAGAAAATTAAAAATAGTATTACCATATGATTCTGCAACTCCATTTCTGGGTATATACCCAAAATAATTGAAAGTGGAGTCTCGAAGAAATACTTGTACATCCATATTCATAGCAACACTATTTACTATAGCTATAACTTGGAAAATGTCCATTGATGTATGATGGCTATACAAAATGTGGTATATATACAAACAATGGAATATTATTCAACTTTAACAAAGAAGGAAATTCTGACTCAGGGTACAGTGTGAATGAACCTGAGGACCTTTTGGTAAGTTAAATAAGCTAGTCACAAAAAGACAAATAGTGTATGATTCCACTTACATGAAGTATTTAGAGTAGTCAGTCATAGAAAAAGTCGAATGATGGTTTTCAGAGGCTGGGGATAGGGAGAATGGGGAGTTACTTTGTAATGTGTTTAAAGTTTTAGTTTTGCAAGGTGAAGAGTCCTGGAGATGGGTGGTGGTGATGGGTGCACAACAATATAAATGTGCTTTATATCACTGAACTGTACACTTAGAAATGGTTAAGATGATAAATTTTATGTTATTTGTATTTTACCAAAATAAAAACGATCATTAAAAAAACATGACTGTTACTAAGGCAGATTAAAGATTCAGTTCAACACCCATTTTGGTACTTACTAGTTAGTAGGCACTGTGACACATCCTAGGAATAAAGATGATTAAGACATAGTTGGAGTGCCCAAGAAGCTCACAGTCAAAAAAGAAAATGACTTATTTAGAACAAATAATCATACTACAGTGTGCTAAGTGAAATAATAGGAGGAGAAATAAGTTAATTTTGTGAGAGTAAGGGGAAGTTCATAGGAGAGAGGTAGCTTGAGCTGAGTTTCAAAGGATGTTTATTTTCAAGTCCATGAGGTTATAAATAAGCATTGAAATTTGGGTAACAGCATAGGAACATATGGGGTCAAATAAGTTGGTAAGTTAGAAATGGTCCACAGAAATAGGCTTTAAGAGAGATTTGATATATATATATAGTAGAGTTACATTAAAAGGTTTTAAATGTAAATTTTTTATTTTTACAGAGAGAATTCTGTCTTTTGGGTGAAGAATAGCTTCGAGTAAGAATAAAGTGGAGGCAGGGTGAGCTATGGCAATAGTTCAGATGAGTGAGAATGAGGGCCTGAATTTTTTAAATAGAATTGGAGAAGAGAGAATAAATAGGAGCATAAATTGAGTAAAAGCCATAGAATTTAGTGTTCACAAATAGGGGCTCCAGGCAAGGAGATCACTTATTTTTTGGTTGACCTTATGATCTGTGGTTCCATCAGCTAAGATAGGGAAGACTGGAACAAGAACAGGCTTTGGAGAATGGAGAGGCAAGAGAGCAGCGTAAGAAAATAGAATCAAGATCAGTTGTAGATTTAATTGGGTTACCATTTGGAGTTAAGCTCTAATGTTGTTCCTCAAGATCTCATTTGGTGTCAGTATCAGAGAAAGAATAATAAGCTATCTATATTTTAGGTTTTTTTGGAATACTTAAGATAAATTCAGAAGAAAGCAACAGAATGTGCAAATTAAGGTCTTTGTGCAACTGAGGTTTTTTAATTTAGAAGAAAAACGTGGAAATAAAATTTTTGTTTTTCATTATGTCTTTGTATTTTCCAAAATCTTTAAATTTTTATTTGTATTTCCTTCTGATATGTTAGCATTTTTAATTTTTTAATTTTTATTTATTTAAATAAGTTGTTAATGGGATCTCCATGAGTGTTTCAGTAGCAGCTTTCTAAAAGTTATAAATATCCTTCATAATAGTTTCTGTTTTTATTCAGCAAGTGTTACTGGATTGATGTTCCCTTTTTTAATGGAAGGAGTACCACTAGATAGACTTAAAAACTGTTACAAAATAAAAAAAAAATTTTCTGGGATGTTTAAATATAATACTCAGAGGCACAAGAATTGAACCTTAAATCTTTCTCAGGTAGTCTGCCAATTCCCTTATGCTCAAGGTAGATTCGTAACAAAAACTCCTACTCTGGTTTAGCTGGAATATAGAAGTACTCCTGGGTCATTGTTTACTGCCTCTTCAAGAGTGGATGTCAAATCTCTATGGACCCCTACATGAGTAGTTTTACGTTTAATATTTGCTTGAGAAAAGGTGCAAAGACCAAAAACTATTTTGAATTCAGCAAATGGTTTTGAATGAACTGCTCATTTGTTTTAAATGTATTTAGTCACAACAGCACTTACTTATCTTTGTTAAATTTGAAAAGTGTAATTCAAATAATCCCAAGTAATGGATTTTCAAACCACTTGCAAAAATTAGAGTCTGTCAGGGGCGAGGACTATGGTTTGGGAACCACTGCTCTGGAGAAAGTCTTCGAGCATGCTTACTTCTGGGTGTTAAAATTTGACATGTAGTATAGAATGAGGACAGGATCCTTATAATACCCTCCATCTGCATCTAGCAAGGTAATGAGACTTCTTTTTGGTATGGAATATATATTAATATAGTCTGCATGGTACAGAACAGGCATTTTTTCCTTTAAAAAGTTTCTTCTGTTTGAAAAAAATGTAAGCAATTATATATTTCTCTATCTTTTATTTCTTCAGAAATATGCCTATTACAGCTAGAGATAACCAATGTTAACATGTTAATATATTTCTCCCCCTTAAAGCTAATTGACATCACACTGTTTGGCATCCTTTCTTCTTTTATAAATCACTCAACTAATGTTAGTATAATTTTTATGTAATTAAAAAGTCTTTGTAAAATTTCTTAAATGGAAAAAGTTTATATAGTGTATAAGTCAGCATTTTCCTAATACTGGCTTAACATCATGTCTGATGAATTAGGAGTAAGGAAGAATTGAATATTATACTTCAGAAATAACCATTGATCCATGTGTCTAACATAATATACTGATCCAGGTTCATCATTTATCTTTGGAGTTAACCACAATTCAAGTGAATTTCTAGTTATTTTCTGTGTTTTTCATTCTGTTATTTTCATTCTGTGTTTTCTTTTCTCACATTAATCTGGTTATTGATGAATTACAGCTTCAAGTTTTATTTCCCTTTCTAAAATATTCACTAATTCAGATTTAAATGCTGATGTTTAGGACAAAGATGGAGATAGAGCTGTTCACCATGCAGCGTTTGGAGACGAGGGGGCTGTTATAGAGGTATTACATCGAGGTAGTGCTGATTTGAATGCTCGCAACAAACGCCGACAGACACCACTTCATATTGCTGTCAATAAAGGCCATCTTCAAGTTGTGAAGACTTTATTGGACTTTGGCTGTCATCCCAGTCTTCAGGTAAAGCCTTCAAAGAAAAGTGTTGCTGGGATCCTATTAAAGGGAGGTACTAGGTCCTGTGGTAAACATTGCTTTGTTACAGTTTTTACTCATCGTAAATGATACCAAAGGTATAGAATGTAAAAATTGTCAGATGTTTCTTAGAAAAGCCTTTTTAAGAAAGTGTCATTAGATCAGTTTTTTATTGAGAGGTGGGAATGGGGATTTCCTTGCAAAAATAACAGCTTAGGAATTGATTTAACTTCATTGAACATCACAATGGGCTTCAGCTTAAAGAAGTGTAATAGGCTGCATTTCATAATAGTTACTTCATAGCTATCTAAATTATTTTAATTGTAGATAAATTTATTTTAAGAGCCTTAGTCATTAGTCTAGTCTTAGAAGATTTACTGTTTTGGAAAAGATATAGAGTTTTAGGGTTTACCAGGGGACCCAAAAATACCCAGAATTATCTTCTGTACGGCAGCCTCTTGTAGTACAGGCTTCCCCCACTAGGTGAGTGTTCTAGGAACCCATCTGCATCACTAGCAGGTGACGTTGATGCGAGACACTGCGTTCAGCTTCAGTGAATTTTTTTGAGACTCTTTCAGTAAGTTTGCCCATTTCATGATGGGTGATTTACATGAACAGTGTGCGGCATGGCAGTACACCCACCCACACTGTACTGAGTGTTTAGCAGTTTTTGAGCCCTGTGCCCCACCCTCCCTATTCACCCTATCTTGCCCTGAGGGATTTAAAAAAAATTTTTTTCTGAATGGAAAATTTCCTCAAAGGGAAATGTTTTACTGATGTGAAAGAGGTGAAACAAAAAATGGCAGCAACACCAAAAGGCATCAAAATCAACATTCAGAAACTGTTTTGAGCAGTGGGAAAAGCATCTTGATAGGTATATTGCATCAAACGGAGAGTACTCTGAAAGTGACTGAAGAATTAATACACAATTTTTTATAAATTCCAGTTCTTTTGGGTTCTCCCCTCATATTCACTAGGACTTAATTTTTGAAATAAGAATCACCTAAGGAATGATTATTCTCATATAAAGTTTTAGCGGCCAGATGAATTAAATTGGAGTGGTCTCAAGAGAAGCAGTGAGGAAGAACATGTGTATTGGAACTGAGGGTTTGGAAAGAATTGAAGAGTCAAGAGATATTTCAACTAGGTGGTTTATTACAGACTAATATTTCTGAGACATAGCCAGTAAAGAACTGATAGGGTTTGGAAATGACAGCTTCTAAATGGATGGCAGGATTAGAGGATGGGTGAGGCATTGGGAAGTGTTAATTTGTTGAATGGGAGGGAATTTATCCCTCCTGACTTTTGTTTTTGTCTGAAATAGGAGACACAATCTTTTGTTGTGACTGAGTGGCGAATGATAGGTACAGAAAGGGTAACTGAGAGGAGTGATAAAGGTTTGGAATAACCTCTGTAGGGGACCAAAAGACAGAACGACTGATCAGGGCCTGTAGAAGCTTATTTCAGCCAGATGAAGAGCCCATCTCAAGTTGGAGACCATGAATTTTTAGTGGTATCAGACAAGAGGATAGAAGGTGGATTATTGGTTTGAATTTGGCAAACTTTCTGTGAAAGCCAGATATCAATAATATTTTAGGCTTTCATATGATTTCTATTACAACTATCCAATGCTGCCATTGCAGCATGAAAGTAGCCATAGATAATACATAATGAAAGTGTGTGGCTTTGTAAATAAAACTATCTACAAAAATTGGGGGGCAGGTTGGATTTGGCAACTGTAGTATATGCCCTAGGTTATGGTGTATTTGGCTTTACTGAGAAAAATATTTAATGAAACTATGAAATGAATGAAATCTAAATTACTCATTATGCAGATGACATAATCAGTAACAACTTACTGCTAAATCAGTTGATTAACGAAGGAAGTGATCGGCTTGCCAAAAAGGTAGACTGAGACTGCCAAAGCTTCTTTTACATTTGATTTTACTTTGAGTTAACTGGTCTCTTTCCTGCCCTTTGAAAACATTTAGAGTAATGATTCTCAGCTGTGACTGTACAATATATTCAGCTGGGGAGCTGTGACAAACACAGAGATTCTGTGTTAGTTGGTTTGAAGAACTACCTGGGTATTAGGGTTTTTAAGAGCTTCCCAGCAGATTTTAAAGTGCAGCCAAGGCTGAGAACCACTGACTTTTTTAATTCATTGCTATGAGGCCCTGAGACTGGTATAGGTTTGATATGGAATTTCCGTGTACAACCATTAATGGTAGGAATATGGCATAGCAGGCCATTTTAAACTAATGAATTATTTTGGCCACTTTCACACCTTATTTATTTTGTTATTTACTGAATTATATTTGACGGTATTTAATTTCTCCATTCTTACTTTTGTTTTGAAAGCTACAGCATGTTTATTGTGTTTGCTATCTAGATTATTAGTTTATTTACTGTAATACTGTTTCTTGCCTGCATTTATTATATTTGTCACACAGTATGTTCTATTGATAGTTGTTAGATATGGCTTCTGTTTTTGTTTCTTTGTTCATTGTAAGCATTAATAATTACATGTGGTGATTGAAAAAGAACTAAGAAAAGTTTTTTAAACTTAAAGGATTCTGAAGGTGATACTCCTCTTCATGATGCAATAAGTAAGAAACGTGATGATATCCTCGCAGTTCTTCTGGAAGCTGGAGCAGATGTTACCATTACAAACAATAATGGATTTAATGCTCTGCACCATGCTGCACTAAGAGGAAATCCCAGGTAAAGCTGTCATCTTTTACTATTTTATATGCAATTTAAAAATACTCTTCTATTGCTGTTTCTCACTGATGTGAAAATAATTTTGACTTATTTTAGTATTTTAAATCATTTTAAGATCTGTGGAAATTATGAAATGACTATTTAAATATATATTAAAAATGGATATAAAGTATCAGGAACACTTGCTTATTCTAAAGTTTAATTAGAATGCATTCCATTTTGAGATTTATGTTTCTTCCAGATCATTCTCTGGGTGTCTTCTAATCTTACGTTATCCATTTGCATGGTAATTATTTTTTTAAGCTGTGGCCAAATAACTACTAAGTTAACAATTTCTTATTAATAATATATCAACTTCTAGTGTAACAATTATGAGTAGTCTACTAAAAAAAAGTGTTAAAGTTTGAGAAAGACTTTTGGGAAGTCATAGAATTCATAAAATATTTGCAGTCACACAGAAAAGGAAAATTCTTAGCTTTCTTTAACTTAGAGCTTTTCATGAATGAATTTTTTGGAACAAATTTACCTTGAAAAGCATTTTAGAAAATTCTGCATCAAATATCTTCTGTTTATAGTTGAATACTGAGGGAAATGCTTTCAAGTTTATTTTGGTAATTTAATGTATCCTGAATTTTTAAAATTGAGATACGATTAATATATACCATTATATCAATATTAGTTTCAGGTGTACAACATAATGATTTAATATGTGTATATATTGCAAAATGATCACTACAATAAGTAAACATTCATCACCACACACAGTTACAAATTTTTTTTCTTATAATGAGAACTTTTAAGATGTACTCTCAGCAACTTTTAAATATCCAATACAGTATTTTTAACTATAGTTACCGTGAATTCTTATTCTCTGGTTCCATATTACATTTTTATATGATGATGTTTCCTTCTAATTTTTTGTTTTTTAGCTTCTTAGGATCACCACTAGAGGGTGAACACAGAGAACAAAAGGAATTTATTGGTATTGCTTGTTGGTACCCATACAGTTGGTATATAATGTAGGGCAAAATAAATGGCTACAGTTCACATTGTCTTGATCTGTTTTTTCAAATTACAAATATTTGAATACTTCATATTATGAAGGAGAAAAAGTAGTATTATATGCTCCCTGTCTTTCACAATGATAGCACTTAACCACGTCTGGCCTCTACTGAGTGGTTTACACGTATTACCTTATTTAATTTTTTGAATGGCCTTTTGAGGTAGGTATTAATGTCCTCATTTTATATACGAAGAATATGAGGCTTATGAAAGAGATGAATTTATTTATTCAAGATCATATAGCTGTCTAGTGGAGCAGTTGGAACTTGAGCAAGGTTTATCTGACTTTATAATCGTAGCTCTTAACCACTTCATACTACTTTCCTAGGTTATGGTCTCTGCGTGAGGCAAGACTGAAACACATGGGCAGTGAATGATTTAACTAAGAATGTATTAACACATCAGTTTCTTTGCTGCCTCTTCACATAGGGTTATGTTTTACTATTTTTTCACTAATTCTGAACTTCCAGTTCTAAGATTTCATTTATTTTACAGGTCTTTCCAATCCCTTCCATTCCTTCTGATTCCATTGTTGTTGACCTAATTTAAGTATTTGCCACTTTTACCTAGGCTATTCAGTATCTTTGTAACTGTTCTCCCTGATTTCAGTCTGACCTTGTGATTTAATTTTCATATAATTACCAAATTGTTACTCTGAAAACAGATCTAATGGCTCCTCTCTCATTACCCTACCTTTAATTGCTTTCTGTTGTACATACATACAGTAACACCTAAATACCTTGACTCAGTATTCAAACTCACTTCAGGTGTGTCCTGAGCCTTTCTATCTCCCACTAAATAAAAGCCCTCTGCTCACCTTGCCCTTCAGCTACAATACACTGCTCTATTTTCCTAAAATTGTCTGCTTTTTTCCTTCATTTATTTAAGAATTTTCTTTCTTCAGGATGCCCTTATCCCCTTTCTTTATCTTAATCATTTTTGTTCCAAAGTGTCTGGATCTCATCAGTGAAATTATTTTCTGTTCGCCCTGTATTTCATTGTTCTGTGTTCTTATTTTATTGCACTAATAATCTGCTTTGTGAAGTACCTTAGCATGTACATTTTTATGTTTCTTTCTGTTAAAATTGTGGGCACTCATATTCATCTGTATGTCTCCCTCAATACCCTGACTATAGTAAGGACTCAGTAAATATTACTCTAAATTTGACAGTCATGACAGTGTTAGATTACAAGAGTATATATGATCAGTTACAAAATAAATTCTGTAGAGAAACTGTTAGGAGTTCAAACAGAGCAATTACTTCAGATTAGAATGGGCAAAAAGGTTTTATTGAGGGAATTTAGGTTAAATATTAAATCATAAAGTTTAAAATAAACTGAAAATTGGAAGGTTTAGGAAATGAGTAACTTTTAAATATTTTGAGTTGTTTCACTTTATTGGAAGAAGGCATAGTGTATTTATTAATGCTAAACCTATACATGGAGGAGAAAATATACTACTTCTGCTTCTTAAATTCTTGAGAATTCCCTTGAACATTTATGACAGTAACTCCTCCAACCAGATAATTGGTGTTAGGTGACAATTAAAAAAAAAAACAAACTACTTTTCATTCTGCAGCAAAGTGGTGCTTCAGTTAAAGCTTTAGGGCTTCCTTCTGTTTCCTTAAGGCATTTTATGTAGTTGTGAATGTAGACTGCCAGATAAGGAGTGTGATTTTAATTGGACACTGAAGAGTATCAAAAAACGACACAATTTACATATCAGTTGTAATTGCAAGTTGGGTTGTTTTGACTTCTTTTTTTCATATGAAATTTCTTATTCATAAAATTTGCTTTTCTTTCTTTGTACTGGCCAGTGAATGTCATAAGACAGAAGGAACCATTTTAGTGTACTCAGAATAAAATATATGCCTTTGGCCTTAACACTTACTTGAGAGAACCCCGTGATAGTACGTTATTATTTCCAGAACTCGATAACTTAGCATTTTTTGATAAAATAGTAAATATATTAACATATGTGCTAACATTTCCCTTCTCATAACATTTTATCATTTATGAAACTTAATAAACCTGTTATCTTGAATTGTAACATTTCAACTTGTTATTTGTGGTCTTTGTTTTATATTGCAGTTATATTTCTTTAGTATACTTGTTTGGCTTAATTGCTAGACTTCATATAGTAGTCAGTTTTACTTACAATTGATGGCACTGTAGTTAATATAATTATTAGCTCTTTTTGAGGTTTTTTCTTTTATTAGAATGTATATATTTTTTTCTACAGTAAATTATTTATGTCCTTGTGAGTATAATTTAATACCAACACAAGTATTTACTTACAATTATTTTGATTTATTATAGTTAGTAATATGGAAAAAATTTTTAAATATGTATGTGCATATGTATACATGAAGAATTTAAATACCGTACCATTCTATTTCCTAGTTTCTCTTTTAGTTAACTATAGTAATTTTTCAGCAATAAGAACACAGTACTGATGTACTTTTCTAAAAGAAAATGTAATTTTCCTGATTATCAAAAATATATCTAGATTTCCTGCATTTTTGAGTACTTTGAAGTCTAGATTTCAAAGCTACATGTCGAGAGAGATTCCAGATTCAGCTCTGTACTTGATGTTTCCTCATAATATGACCATAACGAAATGAAGATACAAAGAGAAATGGGGTTATAAAGCACTTCTTTTCTTTCAGAATGGTGGAGAATGTCTTTGCTATGAGTCACTGAATACTTTGATCATGCTTTGTAAAATTTGGAGCATTGTAGAATGCAGATACAATATGTTTTAATATAGCAGTTTTTTTAATTTTATGAAATTAGTTTAAGGAAAGTACTATTTATGTACAGTGATATTTGGTATTTATAGAGGTGTTGCCCCCTAGAGTTTACCTGTAATATCTTTTCCTTTTGTATATGGGTAAAATTTCAGATTTAAATAAAGAGCAGAAATAATTTGTCATTAAAAGTGAAAACTAAATTTTTTTGGATTAGTGGTGTTAATCAGCACATTACTTAGGCATGTGCTGTGAGGATGTTGTATTTTTAGCTGCCTGTAAGTTTTTAGAGCTCCTTCACAGACATGAAAATAAATTAGCAGTATTCTCAGCACAGCTAGCACAAAACAATTTTTGGAGGTACTGGTAACAATATTATACAGTTACTTTATATGATGTTATTTATAAGTTTTTCTTCAGTATAAATTGAATGCGAAAAGTAACAATAAAATATGAGTGCACCACATGTTGTAATATATAAATATTTTCAGGTTAGTGCTAAGGTAACTTCACAAGCATTTCTTACTCATCTATTTATTTCCACAAGGACACATTCAAAATCTTATTGAATATGTGAGCAACACATATTTTCTCTGTAGAGTGTAATGATACCTTTATTTAACTTTTTAAATTCTGAAATATGAGCTTCTAAGTGAGACTTTGTTGAATATAGGAAGATTTAATAATCTGGACCATATCTTGGTGTTTAATAATTTTCTTATAAACTCTGAGCATGTAGGTAAGTGCTGTGTATACATAGTAGCTGAGAGACTTTTAAATGATAGTATACTTAGTTTGTCCTTTTTCTGTCATATGTGTTCATGCATCTACTCTCAAACATAATGTGCCTTATAATACATAAATATATTTAACGTTACTGATAGATATAATTAATGTAAGAAGTCCTGTTAAGTTGATAAGATTTGTTTACATATATCTTTCTTTGCCCACATTCTTTTAGGGGATGATCATCATTTTGAAATAGTAGAAGAGTAGTCAGGAGTTGAGGATTGTGTGAATACAGGTTTTAAACTACTACTTGCCATCATTAACTCTCATTAATTGATGAAATATTTGTCTATATTAAAAAACATTACATTATCTATATTTTATTATAGAGGGATGTTGAATCACTTCGCATCTTCATTTTCTTTCCATTGTGAGAGAGGGTTATGTATATATATATTTTTTTGTGAAGGCCAAAAAAAAGTGAGGAGTTGTAGAATGTTATTAGGAGAGTTTTCATTTTATAATCAAGGAAACAAGTATAGAGAGGTGAAACATATACATGTGTAAAAAGTAGCAATGGTTAGCATTTTTTTTTCTTTTTCGAGGATTAAAAACTTTTGGTTTGGGGTAGGAAGAATTAGATGACTTACTGTTTAAGTCTCTCCACAATATACTCTGTAGTATCATCTCCTTTTTCACCTTACCTGTCAATCAGTTTTCAGGTAAATAGCAGTAAAATTAAAATGCTAATTCTGTAGAAGATGGTGACCCAACATTTCTAGAGTGTTATTTTATACGGTATATTTTTCTTTAATGTAAGGCATGTCAGTGTGAACCACAGTTTTGGCATTCCCATTATGGTTTCAGGTGGGTTTTAGGTGACCTTCTCAGATGTTTTCTTCCTTTGAAGGAAGTTTTTTTTTTTTTTTAATTATGCAGCATAGTTTACATTTTATTACCATTTCTTTTCTGAAGGATAAGGAATTTAATACCGAGACCATAAATAAGTAAAATTATTTTATTTGAAATCTTTAAGTCATCCACATGCTTTTTATAAACATCATTAATCACTATGGCTCTTACAAGAGGAATTAACAGTAACAAATTATTTGATTTCAAGCACAATCTGAATAATTTATATAAGTTATAATTAGTTGACATGTGACTGATATTCATAAATGAAAACGTTGGCTGTCTTGTAGTAATCAATGCATAGCTACAGCTGGTTGAAGGGGACCAAATCCATTGAAGAGGCGATTTGGTTCCATTTTACCAGCTCTAGCAAAACATTGTAGTGCTGCGAGTTTGAGCTTCAAAATAGTTAAAATGGTTTTCATTTGTAAAGTTACCACTTTGGGCCTTCTACAAAATGTTATAGATTCTCACATTAGTATTTCAGTCATTGAATGTAAAATTCTCTATTTTGAAGGTACTTTTCCTACCATTTCCTGCTCTAAAAATACAGAAGTCTTTGCCCTTTAACATGTTAATAATACATTTAGGAACTATCAATGTACATCTTTGTTTTTAACACCTTTACTTAATTCTTCAGTCTAGACAATAACCTGTTTCAAAACCAAAACCAACAACATTTAAAGGAACATTTAAATAGAACTTAATGCATTTCGGAGTAATTTTTTCTCTTTATCTCTAGGCAGGAAACC
Organism: Lyroderma lyra; assembly: GCA_004026885.1. Taxonomy (NCBI): domain Eukaryota; kingdom Metazoa; phylum Chordata; class Mammalia; order Chiroptera; family Megadermatidae; genus Lyroderma; species Lyroderma lyra. Next base: position 182,756 of record PVJL010000094.1, on the reverse strand, counting down.
AAGTTAAGTAAGCTAAGAGGTTAGGAAGAGTACTGTTCGTCATACCTTTCTAGTGCTATTCCTTTTTCTTAGTGTTATACTAGGACTAAGAAAATACCCCTGCCCTTTGGTTTATAAATAGATCGCACGTGTATTCAGTGTAATGCTTGGACTTGTGTTGAAAGGAACTACTGTGTATGCCAGCTTATTTTCTTTGTATTTGCTTAGTAATTTAACCCTTCTAAAGGTCTATTTCCTTGACTGAATTCTCTGTACAGATTGCCTAGTTACTTTTCATTATCGGTTTAATAATACACTGACGTTTTTAGCTACAATCCATGAATTTGCATATTAAAATCTACAATTAAAACTCAGTACAGATAATTTTTGTTATGTGATTTCAGTATTGGGAAGGGATGTCTTCTGAAATATACTTAAAATAAGAGTTTGAGAAATTACAGTTTGCCTGTAAAGGGTAAGTGCCTCTCAGTGACATATGAAGAGTAAAGAAATAGTTATTGTTTTGAACTAAACCACAGAAGGTCAACACTAATTTAAGCAATACTCAGATAATTCTCATATTAAGTATATTCTGCATCTGTTGGTTAGTATCATGCTGCTGGTGAAATAAGTGTAACTATATATTTTTTCCATCATTAATTCTAATGGAAGTGAAACAGGTGTTAACTTAAGTGCCGAAGATAGCAGTAAAACTGGCTTCTATTTTTACTGTTATATGGGAGTTGTTTAGCAGATCCAGTTGCTCAAGTGTGCTTTTGGATGGCAGTTCAGTTTCATATACTGGCCATATCGGGGCAAGGAGAGGCCATGGGAAAAAAATAGTGCAGCATTTGATAATGTCAGCATCTGTTATCCCTGTCAGAGAGACAGTTGAAATGTTTGAGTTACACCAGTGTCAGCAGATGCCCTGAGTTTAATATGTACTCAGTTAAAAATGAACAGCTGACCTAAGTGATGGATGTGATATTTTAGAGTGATTGAAAATACTCTTAGATATGTTAAGTTAAATTTGTAAGCACTAGAATCAGTATATAATTTTACTTTTTAAAATGAATAACATGCTATTCTTTTACTTTCTAAAGATTATATAGTTTTAATAATTATAACCAAGAGGTTCTTAGTAGCTGGGATGTTTTAAATTAATTATTAAAAACTTTTGTGTCTGCAAAATAATAAATACAGTTGTTCATTATAAAACATGGGTGTAGTAATAACCTTAGAATAGTTTTTTTAGAGGAACTTGTAACTTTGAGGTATATATATTTTCAGTTTTTAGTATTTAGGGCATGTGAAGTTGAACTTGAATATGAAGCATTGTCAGTCTGTTTGTGGATGGTCAGGAGGAAGGGCTATGCTTGTGTTAATCTTTGAACTAATTTTCTTCTTTGAAAATATAGAATTTTAAAATCATGAGATACTTATAATTTCTGATAAACATGCAATAACACATGCTATCATATCTAATAGACACATTCTCTCATTTTTTATAATCTGATAAAATGAAAATTACCTTTTGACAATTAACTGTCTAGTTGTCTTATTAACCACAGAGAAAATTAACTGTAGTTATTAATGTTATAGCCATCTCTATTTAACTTGTGATACAAAAATTTTAAAATATTGTACTTTTTACACATCTCAATATTCCAGCTGAAATATACTTTTGGTAAGAAATGATTAGTATTTCTTTTTTCCAAGTCTATCATAGTAGCTAAACTAGGTCCTTTTTATAAATTAAGACCTTAATTATTCATAATTTTGTATAAAATGTAAAAATGTATTTTGATATCTCTAACATACAGTAAATACATTCATTATGTTTATAAAAATTGAGTTGTAATGCATAATACTATTAAAAGAAGGTTGTTCTGTTGGTGTAAATTGGTTTCTTGATGGTAGTGTTTTAATTTTGTATGCCTTCTTTGGATAAAGCAAATTCAAGGATAATATAGATAGTAAATTAATTTTTTAAATATTTGTCAGTCTGTTACCAATGTGCCCTCTTGACTATAGCTGTGGCCCAGAATTTTGTCATTTTTCTTTCCTGAATCTTACATTTTAATTTATTCTAACATAACCTAAGGACCTGAAAAACTTGAGAAAGTCAAGGACCACTATTTTTTTTCCTTTGGGAGTAGAATTTTACTTAAAAAGCAGTCTTTTAGAATTATAACTGTGTCTGTAGCTTTCAAAAAAGAAAACCTAAAACAAAACTTGCTTTAGAAATTCCTCTAATAATATTAAATTAGAAATTTATCAAAATATGAGAAATAGCCGTTAAAATATAAATAAAATCAGCTTTTGTTATATTTTGTTTTTCTTAACACATCAGTCGGCTCCACTAATGCCATATGCTTAAATCAGGATCAAATTGTTGAGATAGAATATAGGGCATGTGTTTATATCTCTCATTCTTTTGTGTTAGAAGTAGTTATTAACGTTATTTTTTTAAAATATATTCAAATTTTAATCATGTTAGCAATTGAAAAATGTTAAATGTAATATGTTTTAAATGTAAAAGATTTAAAAGGAGTTTCATGATAATTTTAAACCTACTTCAGTAGAGCTTTTTTTATTCACAAAATATAAATCTTAGTGACATTTAGTTTTCATCTATACGTAGTAGCTTTTTTATGATATTATTTCTAAAAGTCATCTCTTTGATTCTAGGTTAATTTACCATATGACTGTCATTCACATAGAAACAGGGCTTCTTTTAGCTGCAGTTTAGTTCCCTCTTGGCAGTTTATTACCTACCAAAAATACATACTTCTTTACATTCCATAGCATTGTATGTTCATATGGGTACATAAAGAAGTATGTACTCTGAGTAGGTATTACTAAGTTGTTAGCTGTAAAAACATTAAATGCTTTATTTTTCCATTTGTTAGTAAAATGTTTAGCTTACTGATGTAGAGCAATGGTAGATCAATTGCAGAGACTATCAAAGACTAACTATTATAAAAAATTTACCTGAAGCATTGCATTAGTGCCACTGTTGAACTTTGTCTTGATTTGGTTCCTTTTGTAAGAGATTCATAAAATCAGTGGAAGTTTAGAGTGTATTTCAAAAATTGGTAACATTAGCCTAGAGTTTCTTCATAGTCTTCAGAGTGAATTTCTTCTTATTTTGTAGTTTGCTTCTAGATCCTACAAGTAGATAGGAATTAATTTGGTATAGATTCTATTTACAAACTAGGTATCATGTTAAAAAAATAACCAATTAATCAATTAGTACTTCTTCTGATATTGACTCTAAAGTTGAAATGATAAGGAGAGAACCCAGGCCTTTTTAGAGTGTGAGTGAACTGAATTTTTAAAGATAATGAATTTTTTGTTAGTTTTTTTATAAGGTCACAATTCATGATTATTTGAAAACTTTCTTGTTGTTCCTTTGTCTTCATTACTTACTTACCTGAATTTTGCACTTTGATGCTTCTCTTTGGGTTAAATATAAATCCTAGTAGATGTATAAATACTTAATTTTGATGAGATTTGTTCTTATAATTCTTTGATTTTTTTAATATAAAGGATAACTTCCAGAACAGTTAACGTGTTCAAAGTCTTAAAAAAACTGAAAGGTGTTAGCACTTGGATTATAGCTTGATCATTTAGCATGAAAAGAAATTATAGTTGGTGAGTTACATTTCATTCTTGAGGTAGTAAATGGTTAATTTAAAAGAAAACTATAAGAAATGTTTAGATTTGGGAAAGGAGAAAAAATTGTACAGCTGGAACCTATGTGATTTTTACTAATCAGTGTCATCCCAATAGATGTAACAATAAAAAAAGAGGCAGGGAAAGTAGAATATTTGCAGCCTGTGATAAAAAGCTAATGCACCTCATAGAGAGCAAATCAGAATATAGCAGGAGATGGCCCACGACAACAGCAGTTTCGTCAGTGCAGCATTAGAATTTCACCATGCGCATTTTAATTTATTTTTTGTGACCAACTAAGAGTAAAGTATTAAAAAGTATTTTGTATTGTGCTAAGTTTTTGCGTTGACTAAGCCTTGAAATAGTTAATAGTTTTTAAAGGGTAGCATACTTTGAAAGCAGTGTGTGATTTGCTATGGATGCAAAAATCATCATTTAATCTGAAACAACAAAAACTAAATCTTTTTTTTTTTCTGTACGTTCAAATGTTTTATTCAAATGTATTTGGATGGATGTAAAATGTCTAGGCAAAAACTAAATCTTTAATAGTGTAAAAGACAGTAATGGATTTGTACATTTTTGAGATCGAGAGTTATCTGCCATGATATTTGAACAGCATTCTTTTTTACACTACATGGGCTCTGTCTCTACTTGAACTGTGTAATTAGGCTATGCCCAGGTAGAATTTAACAATAAAAGCATATGTCATATCAGTAATATGTAAGCATGCAGAAAGCCATAAGCATTCGTAAAAGTATAGGCCTTGTGGTACTCTGTTACCTGTTATCTTAGTGTCATTCAGCGTTTGCAGCAGAAAAGGAGAATGACCCTGGAGAGTCACTTCAGCAGCAGCCATCTCATCTTGATTGTTCCTTCACTCTGTCTGCTGATTCAGCACTTCTCATGAGCCAGTGAAGGGGGAAGTTTCTGTGAACACAGAACATCACCTTTTAAGATGAAATTGAAAAACCAATGAACAAACAAAAATAATCAGCTATCTTTTCCCTTTCCCTTCTCTTACCCTAAAAAACAAAGCAAAACAAAATAAAAACTATAGTAAAATTGAATCAGCTTTGGCCATTTGATTTGGAATGTCATATTACCGGCACAGATGGGAGTGCCTTATATCTGCTATAAAGAAAGTTAAGCAACCAAGGAAGGTTGCTACAATGTCCCAGAAAATGAACCTCGCTTGTTTCTCAGATGAAATGCTTCAGAAGAGGGGAACAAGTTGCAGAGCAAGTTACTTTTATAATCTAAAAGAGACAAACAGCCAAAAAACAAAACACACCTCACTCCCCCCAAGTAAACATTCACACTATTTTACTTTGCCCACCAGAATACATTGGGTTCTTCTGACTTCTCAGGAAATATTCTGCATCTTTCTTGCTGTGAGACTTTTTTGGTTTATAGTTTCCAGGATTAAATGGTAGATCTGTATTGACGCTACTTTGTCATATCCAGAGGTCAAGTCTGCAAGCAAGGTCAGGACTTCCACATGGTCACTACAGAGGTTAACTTAAATTCTTCCCTCAGTGACCACAGGCTAAACTGTTACAGCTTTATAGGCAGCTAAGCATTTGAAACATGCACTCCAGGCAAACAGGCTCTCTTGTGCCTCTCTCTTCCCTGACCATATTTAGTCAACCATAGCAAAAAATAGTCTCTCAGCTGTCGAATGTCGATCCAAAAACTGAGGAAACCTCTATCTTGCTTTCTGCCTATTGATTGTTCATCCTGCAGTCTAAACACTGCTTTGCCATTTGTCCTGCCCCCTCTTTTTTTTTTTTTTTTTTTTTTTAAAGCACTGCCAAATAAAGCAGTCTCTCATGTTTCCACTTACATTTCTCAGATTTTCACTGAGCTTGCGCTGAGGCTAGGAAAGCCTGATGGTGGCTGTCTCTATACTTAGAAGCACTGCAGAGAAAAAAGGAAAGAGGAAAAATATTACCCTGGCAAGGCAGTCTTTAGACAGATATGGAATAAGTGGAATTTCTATGCTGCCAAATTTCATAATGTGATGTTTGTTGATAAAATATATTATGAATAATATTTTACATAGCTAAACATCTGAAGGGATTTTATAGTGTTATATTTAGAGCTGGTTGTTGCCATACATGCTTTTTAAATTTAACGAATAATATTTGCATTGAAAATATAGAGAATGGTAAGTAGAATCATGTATATTGAAGGTGGTGAGAGATCACTAAAGAAGAAAGTAGTATATAAATGAAATCTTGGAAATGCTACTTAAAACTTCTAATTTAGTGCCAATTTTAGTTTTTTTTGTAGTGTTGATATGAAAAATGGTCTGGAATGCTTCAGAGTAATTATATACTTTTTTATTGAAATTATATATACATACGTAACTATTACAATGCATTTTATTATTAAATCCTATTTCATTTTCAGATGTAAAGTGGTATTTTTTCTCTTCTACATCACCATTTCTCATTAATTTTTTAAAATAGCATTTAGTCATGATCATTTCACACTTTATAACAGACTAAAGTAGTCATTAACCTATCTTTAATTTTGGCACATAGTGTGTATCTCAAATAAAATGCTTTAGTTCTAAACTTTAATAGCATGTTCACAATAAATTTTAACATTGAAATTTATTTTTTTAACTAAGGAGAAAAAATATTATAGCATCAAATCAAAAAAACCTGTGGAGATAAAATTTAAGACCGTAGAAACCTAAAAATGCCCAAGAGAAACCAGTTATACCTTGTTCTTAAGTATTGATTCAGTTAAGAATCAAGAAAAACCGTTATCAGTTTTATAAGCTCATTGTCTTACAGAGGAAGTTCATCCTGGACATAGTTTTTGTCTTTAGTATTTAATACCATATCAGTTTAATTATTTTGGATGGCTGTTTTAAAATGGCACAAAGAATGCTTCTGTAGATACTTGGCAATTTAACCAGTTTGTACCAGTTAATAAAACACTTATTTAATGTATTAAATGCCAGGCACTCTTCTAGGCTCTTTTTAATTTTCATTAACAACCCTTTGAAATAGGTTCTCACATTTAATAGATGAAGAAACTGAGGCATTAAAGTTATATAACCTGCTCAAGTCACCAGCCATTCAATTTGCTGATGTCAGAATTTGCTCTTTACCACTATGCCATGCTGCTGCTTTGGTTTGTAATATGAAGTCAGTTAGGGAATTACCACTCTTTGCCTCAGTATATTAAAAATGATGACTGTTCATTTGATTGTTTCGTCATTTGTTCTATTCAACAAAATTTTGAGCTCCTCATACTAGGTATACAAAGGGGTAAGATAAGTAAAATGGGGTGCCCTGCTTACAATATAGAATGAAAAATAAGGACTGGCCGGTCATGTAAGAGATAATTTTAGTTGTCTTAGAATGCTTGAGTACTCATCTATACAACTCTTCTGCAGCATGTATTGTCATTGCAGATTTCTCTCATTTTAGTATATTTGCTGCTGAAGCGAACACAAATCTCTCTCATTTTGAACTAAATTCTACTACATTACCAAATTCCTAGTTAAGCTAAATTAATGAACTTTTCAATTATAGTTTATGTCAAAAAAGACTTTAAGGAGGAGGGGGGGGATCACACCAAAAGAAGATAGAAGAAAGAAATGAAAAGCCATCTACATTCATTTATCAAAGTGATTACCATGGATAGCATTTTGGTATATACTCTCCTAGAGTTCTTGTCTGCATCCATTCAGATAGGGTATGTATTAAACAAAAATATGTTAAGACTGTTAAATGCTAACCTACTTTTAGCATGCCAAGAAGAACTTCTGCTTGGGATTCATCAACTTAATAGGCTCTTTTATGGATTTTGGACTAACATGCTTTAATTATTATTTGAGAGATTGTTCATTAACCTAGCAAGCATTTTTTGAACACATAATATGTGCTATAATGCTATTCTAATGTTTTTTTTACATTAAGTAATACTAATAAATAAGGTCTCCACAGTTTAGCCACTATGGTTTGTAAAAGTGTTGCCTATTTCTGAAGATAGATTGCAAAGTGTGGCAGACCCTAAAAATGGACCCAGTACCATTTGACTATTACATACCAATGCAGACAGCTGCTTGTCCCTTCTACTTCTTAGAACTCATTTGTTCATCATTCAGCAAACGCTTGAGTATTACCATGTGCCAAGGATTATGCTAGGCTCCACTATTAGTTGTTCCGGAACTTAATGCTTCTTTGGCACTATTCACAAATGCCTCTTAACTGGTAGTAAGATCTTATCTTTAAACCATCCATATCCTTAACCTCTTGGAAAGCAACCGGATTGAGTTATAAAGAAGAGTGTTTGAGCATTAGGGAAACTATCTCACTATCTCATACACTATATTCCACAGGTGAGAGTATATTGGCATAATAAAATTATTGTTTTATTGAACTGGTACCACTCTTGTCATAGCAACTCTTTGGGTCTCAGTACTTGCACCAGTCTTCTCTTAATTAACTAAAGGGAACGGGGAACAGCCTGCAACTGGCTCTTCATGGTTATATTGTACGTTCCTACAATTGTCTACCCCAAGGAGACAAGCTGCTCAGAGCTACTTTTGATGTGAGCGTGTTAGGGACCAGGGATTTTACTGTTTAACTTTCCCTTAGCTCACCTTACAGGCTGGGCCCAAAGGTTAGCTCGTTTCTTGAAGCCTTGTATTATTTGTTTTTGTTTGATTGGTTTTTGCAAGGGTGGGTGGGGTGAAGGTTAGGAGTTAACATTAATTAGTGGCTTTTTAATTAATATAAGAGAGTTACATGCTTCTATAAAAATTATTATATCCCAAATCTCCAGTGTAGAAGAATTCCTAATAGTTTATGTAGATACTCCATCTTCAAGGAAATGAAGCATAATTTTCTACTCCTTAAGTGTAGACTGTACACAGTGACTTCTTCCAAAGATAGTATGCATAGTATGGTATAGTATTCTGTAGTATAGAAAGGGGGAAAAAGAGCAACTTTACAGTGGAAAAACTTGACAAATACTACCTCAGCCAACTGATTATCGTGAACATCAACAGTGATATGTCAGGTTGATATTAATGCACCCTTGATGTGATGTGATGAAATGACTCGTTACCTTTGTAATTGTGGGGAAATCATCAAACAAATTCCATCTGAAGGGCATTCTATAAAATGCCTGATTAGTACTGTCAAAGTCATCAAAAACAAGGAAATTATAAAATTGTCACTGCCAAAGGGAGTCTAAGGAGACATGACAACTAACTGTAATGTGGTATTAAGAAGCAGAAAAAAAAAAGCAGTAAATAAAAACTAAAGAAAGGAATAAAGTATGGACTTTAATTAATAATAGTTAATGCTGGTTCATTAACTGTATCAAATGTACCATCCTAATGTAAAATGTTAACAATGAGGAATTCTCTGTAGTACTATATTCACAATTTTCTGTTACTAAAACTTGGTTCTAAAATAAAATTTTTATTTAAAAACAGCAACAAAAATTAATGTGATGATTAACTTTTGCATTAATTTTGTTTGTTTGTTTGTTTTTGGGTAGTTCCCTGGCTAGGAATTGAACGCAGGCTGCAGCGTTGAGAGTGCTGAAACCTAGCCATTACACCACCAGGGAACCCCTGCATTAATTTTGATTTGGGGTTATCTATAATGTTTCTGAACAACTTATACCAGTTAATCAGGAGTTGATTTTGCTATAATTGAGTTGCCAAGAAAGATTTAAATTTAGTCTTACATTCTTTTAAAAGTATATTGAGGCAAGAAAGTATCTTTTAGAATAATTTTTATCAAGACATCGTAAAAATATTTAGTTAAAAGGAAGTCTTTTTTTATTTGAATGCTTGTAATTTTGAATTTTTGAAAATTGTGAAATGGCCAGACTTTTGTGGAGGTGGTATAGAGGATACATTTTGGAAAGGGACTGTTAGAAATGTGGAGAGGGAAGGTAGTGAAAGCATGTCTAAAGAATACTGAGATTCATGGGAAAGCATTGGTTTAGTGTTAAAAAAGGGAAAAGCAACAGGACAAATTGAATACAGGAGTAAAAAGAGAAGAAAAATTCTAGAATAATTGCCATGTTTCTGACTTGGGTGGCTGGTTAAATTGTAATGAGAGTAACCAAATCGAGAATGGAAGGGAAACATTAGGAGGAAAAAAAGAGAAAAGGGGAATTTGTGCTATGTAGGTTAAAGGTCTGTCATCTTAAAATGGTCATAATATTTTTATATTGAAGAGTTTTAGACTCTATACTAGAACATTTTACTTACATTACCTTGTTTAATTCTTACAGCAACCTTATTATAATTTATAGAGATTTCTATGGAAGTTTTGGTATTAGATAATGAGTCATGATCATTTGTTGTAGTTAAGAGATATGAGATATAGATGTTATGGGTAAGAATGTGTATTTGGGGCTTCTCAGTACCAGAGTATAGACCTCAGTTTTATAGGTCTAGATGTAATTACTTGAGATGACTAATATTAATTAACTTGTCAGAATGCCAAATTACTATTTACAGAAAGTAGATTATACTACACCACCTGATAAGTAGTTTTTTCCCTGCTGTGGGAAAAAAGTAAATCTATAAAAAGCTAAATTAAGATTAGAAATTGATTGGTGAGGAAGACATTTGGTTGGATGATCTTTCTTTTTTTTTTAATGAGTTGTATTTTATTTTGTAGTCAGTGAGAGCCACTGAAAACTTTTAAGCAAATGAGTGACGTGATGAAATTGCTATATTAGAAAGGTAGCCCTTGTTATCTGAAAGACAGATTTTGGGTGTGGTAAACATACTTCAGCTTACAAACCACAGAGAGAGTTTTTGCAGTAGTCCAGGAGAGAAAAGATGAGATGAATTTTGAAGTGATCACAGCAAACTACTTTTAGCTGCCCAAGCATTATCAATTTTTTTGTCCTTTAATTTTTTAAAACCAATGTTACACACGATAAAATTCACTTTTAAAGTATACAAATCAGTCGTCTTTAGTATATTCACAAAGTTGTTTAACCACTACCACTGTCTAATTTGGTTGATGATCTTAATGGACAGTGTCCTCAACCTGTGATATTATAACTTCCATATGATGATGTACTGAAAATTGTTAGCATTCTACTGATTCTCCTGTAGGACAGGAATACTGGGGTTACTTGTCAGGAAACTTTCTCTGTAGTTAATGCTGGCAATACACTGACGAATTCTTTTTCTCATTTTATTTTTCAGCTTCATACAAACCATTTCTTCACTTTTTTTAATTAATCATTATTTTCTAGAAAAAGACATAATTTTTCTAATTTTTCTGTTTTTAAATGTAATCTCATCCCAGTGATTATCTGTTTTCTTGTAAAAATTTTCTGTCTTTATCCTCTAATGGACTTTTGGATCTTGCCTTCTACAAATCTCTTTTTCTCTAGTTATCTGTATGTTTTAGTTACTTAATTAACTGTTGTGTGATATAGTCACTTCATATAACACTGTTTCTGTGGGAAATCAGGCATTACCATTTCTCTTTAAAATACCTTACTAGTATTATAATAATTTATTTAATCATTTTTAAATGAGGCATTTGGGTTAACTAATGCCATGTATCTTTCAATTTTTATATCTAATCTCAGGATTGTGAATGGAATGAATGTATTTTCATATGATTATAATAAAATTTACAACATTTATGTAAACAAAAACTTGCTTTCCTAAAACTGTGAATTTTGCATTTTAATATTAGGATTTAATCTACTTTGTAGAATGTAATCTAGAAGGGACTAGGATTGCTTTTGTCACTTGTAACAGTAGCCTGGAATTACGACCTTTCCTTTGTTCCGACAGTTCAGTTATACATATTTATTAAGTGATGAAAAAGTAGAAAGACATGAAGTAATTGGAGAGCAGAGGCAATAGGCTTTCGAGAATTCAAATATATTTGTGTTTAGATGCTTTAGTAACTTTTGGAGCCTTTGGCTCTTTCTGAGGGACCCCAGGTTTCCCAACTTGTTTATTTTTGTGATGCAACACTGGAAAAACAAGTAAGTGATGGCTCCATCTCTGTAGATACCTTTATGCTCACAGGAGGAATTACACCTCTCGTTTTTGTGCCTTTGAGGTATTGGCAGTGTAATATGGGAATGTTCTTCTGAAACTGGAATGGGAGACAGTGGGAAACATGGTTTCTTAAGAACCATTATCAGGGATATCTATTCAATAATGTGACTTTTTAAAAACTTGATGAAGTTAGCATGAACCACACTTTAAAACATATTGTAACATTTATATATCCTGGATACAAGGAGTAAAGTTGCAAATGAAAAAGATTTTAATATAGTAAGCCAAATACTATTTTAGTGTTTTAACTAAAAAAAAAATCTTTTGATCAAACTAACACATATACAAAGTCATTGTACGAAAATCTGACAGTTAAGTTTGCAAACTTGCCACCATGCACTTACACTGACAGCAGTACAGCATGGTGGCAAGTACGTGAACTTATTGTCAGATTTTGGGGAAGACAGTAGCCCTGATGGCCATTCCAGAAAGAGTTCCAAAACTGCTTTGAAGGGTGGACTAGGCACTGGCATCGGTGTATAAGCTTCCCAATGGGAATACTTTGAAGATGACCATATGTGATAATTTAACAGTGAGGTATGTAGCACCTTTTCTAGGATGAGTTTGCAAAATTAATTGTCAGACCTCATACATACATATTTAAGTCAGACACTACCACAAATCTTACAATGAAAGAGAACTGTCTTCTGCTTTATCCTTCTTCATCTCTTTGTCTCCCCCACCCCCAACCAAATAATTTACAACTTACCCTGCAATTTTTTAATGTACTAATTGTAGACATTATCTACTGATTTCATGTCATGGAAAATGAAGATTTAAAACTTAGCACCATCATCTAATACCTTTTCTCTCAACATAGTTATATCACAATTAAAAAAATTAATACCGTGTTTACATTATTTTTAATAAAACTTTTTCACATGATTTAATAGTTGCATTTTTAAAACTCTCCCAAAACTGTCAAACTTCTATAAATTCTATTTCTCACTTGGTCAGATACGTAGGGTAATAGGAAATATATGGCATTAGTATCATGATTATGTAAAATCCAAACATTTAATAGTATAATGTTGTACCAGTACTTTTCTCCATTAAGAATTTAAGTCAAAGTCTATATAATATCTAGTATTTTGTTTTAATCCACTGAATAAGGAGGATTAGAATTTTATAATTATTGAAAATGAACTAAAGCAGGAAACCTTAGCTTTGTATGAGGTCCTTGAGTGCAATTTAGGGGTTTATAGATTCTCTCAAAATTGTAGGCTAGGATTTTCATGTCCAGTTTTTTGGAGGAGAGTCCATAGCTTTCTATAGATTTTCAAAGAAGTCTTGTCACCCCTAAACAATGATTGTAACTTCAGTAACAACTGAAGGGTGTCTTTAAGCTGTGATTCTCAATATACAGTACTTTTCATCATAAACCTGTTTAAAAATCTGACAAAAGCTATAAACTTTCAAATTTGAGTACAATTTTAAAAGTTCTTGGATCCTCCAAAGCCTGTACTCAGACTTCTTGGACTTCTATGTGGGTTCATATACCACTGCCATTGAGGAAGTATGGCTTGGACCATGTTAGTTAAGACTTCGTCTTACTATTTTAGAGACTTACAGTTTCATTTACAATTTTAGTGTGCATTTTCACACTGTTTATGTATACATTCATAATATTTCTATGTTGCAAATTTTTATCTCTTATATATATCACCTTAGGAAAAGCTATTGCAATATATATGTTACTATTATTTCTTTCCCTTTTATGCTCTTATTGGAAAAACTTTAGAAGACTTTGTTTTATGTATTTATTGCCTTTTTTAGGTGTGGGAGAAGATTCAATATCATATACAAGTAACCCCTGTATAGCCCGGTTGTTAGGTTCCTTTAAAATGCCATGTTATGTGAATCCATGTTATAGGAAACAACTAGTACAAAAAAAGGGGTTAGGTTCCAAAAATAAAAATGAAAAAAAAAAAATACTATTATGTTATATAATTAAGAGAAATATCTTTATTAAAGCAATTTTCAACAAAAGTATAACATTAATATGTATTAAATAATGTTTTCTTCTTCATCACTACTAAGCACCATTAACTGAGGGTGTTTTCTTTTTGACAGGATATCTTTATCCTCTGAACTTTCTTCAGCATAATCTGGACTTGTATTCTGTACTTTATGCAAAAATCTGTTATTTTAGATTGCTTGCTTTTAGCTCGGAGATCTTTATAAATTTTGTTACGTGGTGCTAAGCACTTGTGAAGTTCTCTTTTAAACTTTGTGCTTCTTTCAATGGAAAGATGTTCATTTAGGAAATGTACCTCCAACTGTTCAGCTAAGTCTAGGCCTTTCTTTACGCTTTTTAGAGTAAAGTGTTTAATTTCTTCTTTTTCACCTGTGCTATCATCTCCTGAATTATCTTTGCATATTCCAGATGTCATTTCTACCAAATTTGCTCTTAAAAGCTCTTAATTACACTCTGGGTTGTTCGGGGATTTCTCTAATTCTCAAACCATGTTAGAGTGAAACGGTGTGCTAGGATGCCATCCATGTTATATGAGGGTTCCCCCAATTCTCCAAAGGTGTTATAGAAGTGCCGTATTAAATGGGGGTTACCTGTACATATACACACATATATACACTCACATATGTATCAATGCTGTTCATGCAAGTCCAGCACTCTTTATAGGAGCAGTTATCTTAGTTTGCAGTCTTAAAATAAAATAATTAGTGGATAAATGTTAAGAGAGATTCCCCCCCCCCCACTCCAACTTATGAGTTTTCCACATAAAACATTTATATTAAGAAAAGTTACTGATACATGGCAAGAAAAGTTACTTCTGATTTTCTTTTTTGGGGGTGGGCTAGCTTTTTCTTTAAGAAGCATTATTTCTTGATAATTGGTTCCCCTGCTCTTTTATAGTTTAACCTTTGGTGCTCTTTAGGATAACTTTATCATTTTTTTTTGTTTTGGAAAGACTTTGTTACTGATTCTTAAAATTTAAATATTAGATTATAATGACCATTTTGTATGTTTTGATATCAGCTGGACTTAGCATTAGTAAATGATATGTATCAGATTTTTAACTCTGCCGAGTTCATGGTAATCTGCCAGCCACTTAAAATTTGTCTTGATCATCAGTATTTTTTCTACTTTGGTATTGTTGTTACCTGCTTGTTCTTTATTAACTCTTTCATTAATGTATACTATTCAAATTTAACCTAAGAGATTCCAAAAAACAAGAATTGTGTCTTTATTAGGGTACATTTCTTAATCTTTTGGGGTTTTTTCCCTTCTTATAATGTTTCCCCTTTGTAGCACTCCCATTCTATTTTGATTCTGTTTTTCAGGTGTTGATAGTTTGCTTACCTCTTAAAATATGCAAAGCTGTACACTTGAGATGTAGAAAAATTGCATTTTTGTTTATCTCCAAGTGTAATTTTCTTTAAAGAGGAATATTTTCACTTGATTTAAAAAGTTTTAAAATATATTTTCTAAAAGAAAATAATTAAATATCAAATTATGTAATATCAAAGTAACATAAATTTCATTTCCAGTGCAATGCGTGTTTTACTATCTAAGTTACCAAGACCATGGATTGTGGATGAGAAGAAAGATGATGGTTATACTGCTTTGCATCTGGCTGCCCTTAATAATCACGTGGAAGTAGCTGAACTGTTGGTACATCAGGTAGGAAAAGCAGTTCAATAATTTTTGAAAATTTTGGACCATTGCCATCCATTTATTATTTCATCAACTACCTATTTAGTATGTTACAATAAAATCCCTTGATAATGCAAATTCAGATATAGTGTGTATTCAGTTTTCTGCTCATCACTGATTCTTAAATTGTGTGTGTGTGTGTGTGTGTGTGTGTGTGTGTGTGTGTCCCTCAGTTCCCAGTATTCCCTCTGTACAGTGTTCCTGGATTGGTCCCATGAAGTGAGCATCAACTAAAAGAGATTTCCCAGAATCGCTGCCACTGTTGTGGACAGCTATAGGACCAAGAACCATCATCCTGATACCTAAACTGGTGTAGCCAGTTGCCATCAGGTAACATCAGGCTATGGCCAGGATCTGGGGATTCAGTTCATGACTGTTGCTGGATCCCTGAAATCTGTGGCTGGATAATAAACAGCACTGGTTCCCTGTAGTCATTTCATTCATTTCAGAAATATGATTACTTTACTTTGTATGACTTTGAATTTTTGGGGAACCTATTTATTGCAGTTTTATGTTTTAGTATATTCAGCAAATTTTTAGAGTGATTTCAGTCAAGTATATGCCGTGTAGGAGCACTGAAGTTACCAAAGAATTGTCTGTGATCCTTGATTTCAAGAAACTTACAGTCAAGCTAAGAAGAGGAAACAGCTGCAAAATGTAGTAGATAGTATATTATAAGTAATTAAGTCCCCGATCATAAGATAGAACCTCTATACTGTACAGAAGTTTAGATAAATAGTTCAAAAATTAAACTACCTTTCCTCTGCCATTTTAAGCCTTTATTATTAAAAATAATTCTCTTGGAAGTATTGTTAATTATAATAAAATTTTTTTCGTCTAAAATCCAAATGACAGATCTTAAGCCAATACCACACTGTCTTGGTTATTGTTGCTTTACAGTAAGTCTTCGAATCAGTTAAAGTCCTCCAACTTGCTGCTGCTTCAGAATTGCTTTAATAGTCTAGATCTTTTGAATGTCCATATATGAGAGCTATCCAGAAAAAACCCAGCCATAAATGCCTTTATTTTTCATAATAGATGACTGGATACTTTCTGGACAGCCCTCATATATTTTAGAATCAGATTATTAGTTTTTATTAAAAATTCTTTTTGGAGTTTGCTCTTGCACATATTAGATTTATCTTTAATTTTTTTGATGCTGTTGTAAATTGTATTTAAATTTTCAATTTCTTATTGTATTTTTTTAGTGTATAGAAATAGTTATTTTTGTATATTGACCATATATCCTCTGACATTGGTTAAATTACCATTGGTCATTAGGGAAACAGAAATTATACAGTCACAGTGAGATATTACTAATCACCAAACTACCATGACTAAATTTAAAAAGGCCAGAAAGACCAAATGTTGATTAGGAATTGGTACAGTTACAACGCACTAGCGCTGGTGGTGTTTACACAGTACCCATTGTAAAAAAACAATTTGGTAGTTTTCTTATAAAGTTAAACATGTATTCACTATATGACCGAGCAGTCCCACTTCTAGGTATCTACCCAAGAGAACTGAGGACACATTTCCATGTATGTACTTGTATTAAATATTTGTAGCCTTTTATTTATAATAACCCCAAACTGGAAGCAAGCCAAATGTTCAAGTAGTGCTTGGATAAAGAAATTATGGTACATCCATACAATGAATACTACTTGGGAAAATCTAAATGATGGAAAAGTTTGGGAAACTTAAAAAGGAAGCCCCCTCACTTTCTGTGTTTATATGAGAACAGACATGATAAGAAAACAAGCTGCGATTAGGTACCTCAGGATGTCATTCAAAGAAACATAAATAGTAGAAACAAACCAGACACTCCCATCTTCCAGAATATGTCATAGCATTACTGGAGTTTCAACTCTACTGATGCTCTAAGCAGGGGCACAATTGAGTATCAGAGTTATAATCAGAGGACAAATGGTTCTAAGACATAAACAGAAGTTTATCTTTTATAAACTGTAGCTCTTTTCTTAATTTCATTTATTTTTATTATGCCAGACACTGCTAGACTCTTTTACATGTTACTTTTTAAAATCTTCACATTGACCCTGTGAATTAGGTTGTGCTATTACCATTTTAGAGATAAGGAAATAGGCATGAAATGATAAAATGATTGCTTAAGTTCACAGAGTTCGCCAGTGACAGTGCTTGAACCTATATGCACTGACGCCAAGTTCAGTGCTTTTGCTTCTCAGTCCCTTTCTTCTATCCTTGGCTTCAGTTGTTCTAATATAGTCCTTTAGCTATCCCAGGACCCTGGTGGAACATTCTGCTCTTCCTTAAATAAGTATTTTTATGTACTAATTAAACATTGTCCTCTCACCCTCAACCAAAGTTCCTTTTTACCGAAAGAGGAAGAGCTCAGTTATTGCAGCAAGAGGAAGTGACCTTATTAAATCATTAAAGTAAATCTCAATCCACTCGTTAATACAACTTTTTGGGAAATATTTACAGTTAAAAGGAGCTGATTATCTCTGTTGCTCTATAATGGAGATAGAAAGGGAGCTGTTTGACTATAGCAGGCATGTCCAACCTGTGGCCCAGGACAGTTTTGAATGAGACCCAACACAAATTCTTAAAACGTTATGAGATTTTTTTTTTTCTTTTCCTTTTCTTTTTTTTTTTTTTAAATGAGATTTTTTTGCAACATTTTTTTTTTAAGCTCATCAACTATATTGTAGTGTTAGTGTATTTTATGTGTGACCCAAGACAATTCTTCTTCCAATGTGGCCCAGGGAAGCCAAAAGGTTGAACACCTCTGCTCTATAGTGTACTTGGTCCTTTAGCTGTTCTTAGATGAAGTTACTATAATAAAAACAATTGTAAACTTGCTGTTCTTCTTCAGAAAGCTTGCTGCCCATTAAATTCTTCCTATATTACCTGAAGCTGTTGCCATTGAGAACATTGTCCCAGCGGCTAGAGAGAAAAGTGGTCAGCGGTATCAAGTTATTACTTTTCACGAAGAGTTAAGAGATTTAGTGTCTTTCACTGTTTCCACATTTTAACTGTGTAAATTCTGTTCTTCCTCAGGGTAATGCAAACCTAGATATCCAGAATGTGAACCAACAAACAGCCCTACATCTTGCTGTTGAACGACAGCATACCCAGATTGTGAGGGTAAAGTGTTTACTAACATAAATCTTAGTTTACAGTTGTATTTTAACCAGACAGATTTCTAAAATGTTTTGAAATATTTAAATTATGCATTGTTAGATTTCTTAAAAGTCATACTTAGATGTAAAAATTATGATATTAGGCTAATATTTTGTATCAGTTCACAGATTCCAAAAACGCTGAAATATATTTTATTTTATTAATCTGGTGATTCCACAGAAAATATTTGAAAGATTATCTGTTTAAAATATTTTGGTAAAGCAGTGATTCTTAAAGTTTTGCGGCTGAACTAGCAGCAGCAGCATTGCCTGAGACCTTACTAGAAAAGTAGATCTTGGGCCCCACCTCAGACCATCAGGGGTGCGAACTAGCAATATGGTTTAACAAGCCCTCCAGGAAAGGCTGATGCAGTTCAAATTTGAAAAACATTGTCCTAGAGTGGCATTCTATATAACCTTTTGGGAACAAAGTAAAAACAAGCAAATAAGCAAAAATGTGTGGCTTGTCAAGATGGGTAAGACCATATGCTTGAGATTCGTTTCTATGTACAGTGTTTTTCTAAAACTGACAGCACTTGTATTTTAAAGCACCATAAGCAAAGCCTTAAATAAAGTTATATTTACTGCTTAAAATATCTATTGAAATAGAACATTTAGGCATTTTATGCTGTAGTTTAGCAAACACTTTCTATTTTATTCTCTTGCTAAAAATTCTTCATTTATCTATGATTTTGGACTTTCCTTATTACCATACATTTGGAGAAAATTGACTGAAGAGAATGAAACAAATAGTAACTTCTGCTTGTTTAAATAATAGATGAATTTTGAGCATTATGATTTGGTCCTTCTATTGGAGGTGCTTAAAATATCCCACCTGCTTATCTGAAATTAAAAGGAGAAAAGCAGTATCCTACATTTCCCCATTATCTTGATCTTAGGGTAGTTGAATTAAACAACATATTGGTTCTCATTTCTTTCTTTTCTCTTTAATTCAATACATTTGAATAACCAGAAGTCATTAGTATTTGTAAGAAGCCACAGATGTGTAAAGTAGTAGCAAGCAAACACATAAAAAGTATTAGCTATAGTTGCTTTAGATACATTGTCATTTCTTGTGGGCAGGGATATTGTAGCAAAAGGAGATGTCTTTCTCTTTTAGCTTTTGGTTCGTGCAGGTGCCAAATTAGATATTCAGGATAAAGATGGAGATACTCCTTTGCATGAAGCTCTGAGACATCACACCTTGTCTCAGCTACGTCAGCTCCAAGATATGCAAGATGTAGGGAAAGTCGATGCTGCCTGGGAGCCATCCAAAAACACAGTGAGTAAAGATAATCTAATTCAGTACGATTGTCATTTCCCTCATATATTTCCCTACTATATTGAACATAATTTAATGCAACATCTTATGTTTATGGCTGATTTAACCTGTATCTGATAAAATATTTTATCAGAACTACATATGTAGAAATTTAATTTATGAACTATTAATAAGTACTAATCAGTACTAACTATATTGTTTCACATTCTTACCAAAAGTTGTTTGGTTCTTCTTTTTGGACTTTAGCCATTCACATAGGTGTATTGTGATTTCTTGTGGTTTTAATTTGCATTTCCCTAGTGACTACTGATATTAAACATCTTATTATTTGCTTCTTTGCCACTCACATATATTTGATGAGTGTCTGCTCATATGTCTTTGTTCATTATTTTGTTTAGCTATTTTTTGACAGTTGAGTTTTGAGAGTTTTTTTTTTAAATATATAATCTGGATGTAAGTTCTTTATCAGATAGGTAATACTCATATATTTTCTCCCAGTCTGTGGCTTGTCTTTTTATTCTTTTAACAGTGTTTTTGGAAGAGCAGAAGTTCTTAAATTTGATGAAATCTTTTTTTATCAAATTTTTTTTTATCAATTTTTTTCTTTCATTGTTTCTGCTTTCTGTGTCCTATCTGAGAAATATTTGCCAAGCTCAAGGTCACTAACATTTTCTCCTGATTTGTACTAGAAGTTTATAAAGTTTTAGCCATTACGTTTAGGTCTGTGATTGACTTTGAGTTACTTTTTATATATATAGTGTGAGATACAGATGAAAGGTTCATATTTTTTGCTTGTGTATATCCAGTTATATAGCACCATTTGTTGAAAAGACTGTCTTTTTCTACTGAACCACCTGTTGTACCTTTATTCAAAATCAGTTAACCATGTATGTGAAGTCTTTCTGGATTCCATATTCTCTTCTCACCTATGATTTTAGCTATTGATCTATGTCTTTTAGCTATGTGATGCCAGTCTACTGTCTTGATTACTGTAGCTTTGTAATAAATGTTGAAGTCAAGTAGTATAAATCCTCCAACTTTTTTCTTCTTTTTCAAAGTTGTTTTGACTATTCTAAGTTCTTCACCTTTCCATATGAAGTTTAGAATCATTTTTAAGAATGAAAAGGGGTTCTGAGATCATAGTGTTTGAGAATTGCAGCCTCTCTATATCAACCATGGGTGAATCTCTTAACTCCTGTGTGCGTTATTTTTCTCATTTTAAAATGAGGGGGTGGGAGTAACTACTTCCTTAAGTTTGTAAAGATTAAATGAGTTAATTCACAGAAAGTGCTTAAAATAGTTCTGGGTCCATTATAGACCTTTCATAAATGTTAATAAAAATATTATTATGACTATTTTCAGATAATATGTTTGAATCAATAGCTCAGATATGAGAACCTGATATGTCTCATTATTTCCTGGCTCAATTCCTAGGTAGTGGTGTTTTTCTCACTTGTCTCACCCCTTATTGTTTCAAGGTGGTTGCTGGCAGTTCCAGAGCCAAATTGAATAGAGGAGAAAGTACTCTTTCCTCGTTATCTCAGTCAGAAAGTCCCATTAGCCTTAATTGAGCTGATTTGGGTTATGTGCCATCCCTGAGTAAATCACATAGATACATTAGTATCTGACTTGTTTGAGCCACCTTTGGTCTACCCCTAAAACTGGGGAGGGTCCAGTCCTCAAACTATATGCCTGAGAAAATTGGGGCTAGGGGATAACGGGAATAGATGTTATGAGTGCAACTCATAAACCATATCTATATAGTCTGCAAGTTCTTCCCAGACACGCATTTTTATATATAATGCACATACATGCATACTCATATATGTATCTATACATACACATACATACATACACGTGCACGTGCTCACACACACACACATTTGGTGGTAAGAGTTGATAAAGGGAAAAATAATGACTCTTTTCATTTGATTTCAGTTAATAATGGGACTTGGTACCCAGGGAGCAGAGAAGAAGAGTGCAGCATCTATTGCCTGTTTCTTGGCTGCTAATGGTGCTGACCTTAGCATTCGAAATAAGAAGGGTCAGTCACCACTTGATCTCTGTCCCGATCCAAGTCTGTGCAAAGCACTGGCAAAATGTCATAAAGAAAAAGTCAGGTTTGTATTATTTATTTTCATAAGATTTGATATTATTCTATACATAAAAGGATGTGGTTTCATACTTGGGGACTTGATTACTTGAAAATGTCTTTGTCTTTGCTCTTTCTCTATGTTTATGTTGACCCTTTCTTCCTTAAAAGTTTTCCTACAGATATCATTTTGTGTTGTATTCTCTACATTATTAAATATGATGCTTTATGGATAATAAGTTCTAAGAAACTTTTCTAAACCAGTCTGATCTTCCAGTACTCCTGATGTTAGAGAAATTTATAAGAAATGGTCTCACTAGTGAAACTGCTGTGATTAATGTAATTTAAAATTTTAATAGACTCTTTCAAAGAAAGGCAGTTTTATTTGCTCACAAATAGGGTATGTCTCACACAAACACTAATAATTCTAGCATCCTACACAGTGCCTGCCAGTAAGTATCAATGAAGGATTGAAAATATGAACAAACGAACGATCCAGCTCCTGATGAAGTTTTCTCTAAAAATGATCGTTTCATATTTCTTTTTTTCTAAAAGTAAAACATGTCAGTTTATTTTAATTATTTATGCTATCATTATATTTCTTATGAAATACTGTAAAAACATACAAAAAGGTAAATCTCATTAGTTTTTCATCCAAATGGTGCCATACAATATAACTGCCCTTTATACCTTATTCTTGGCATTGAACTTTTTCGTAGTTGTCCTTTGACTTTTGTGCTCTCTTGCTTCTGAGAATTTATGTGTAGCCATGAAATGACATCTCTTTGCAATCTATGCAGAGTGCAGTGTTAATATAGGGAAATTAATATAATGAAGTATATACATTTCTTTATGTGGGTCCTTAAGGAGCATAAAATTCTGTTACAGAAAGAATGCATCTAAAATATAGATTCAAAGCACTAATTACTGCCGCACTACCTTTACCATTGGGTCTAAGATGAAACTGCTTTGTGTGTGTTGTGTGTGTGCATGTCTGCTCATGTTTATGAGTCTCTGAAGATTGCCCTTCCTAAGCTGTAGTTGGTTTTGTGTGTGTGTGTGTTTTGTAATTCTGTGTTTTGTATTAATATCTATATATTTATAGATGCATTCTGCCTTTCTGGAATAGAATTTTGTGCTCCTTAAGGATACACTTAAAGAAATGTCAGAACAGCAGCTGCAGTGACATATTTTTCAAAGTGTACCCTGTCAGTTGTGGAATGATGATGCTTTATCTTTTCTGTAGTTAGGGTAACTTAACATGAGCTCTAGTTAAGAATTTTGCTTTATTCCTATGCCTTCCTCAGTTGGTTCTGTATAGATAAAACAAGTTGTGAGTGAAACTGTGTTTGTGTTAAAGTTTTTTAACAAGTGTTTTTTATTTCTTTGTTAGAAGATAGAACCTTTTCCATTGGATGTGGATTTAATTTGTAATTTGAATAGTAGTAGAAATACATAAAGAGACAGAGATGTATACACATAAAAATAGAAAAATGTTATATAGTGTTTAATATATAGATATTAAAGCTTGATTTTTTAAATATAATTAAAGCTGTTTTTACATATACTGATGCTCTAGGTATTTTAAAAATATTTTGATGAATGAATTTGTAATATAAATATTCTGATAGGCTTGATTAGAAGTATTTTCTTTTATTAGTGGTCAAGTGGGTTCTCGCAGTCCTTCTATGATTAGTAATGATTCTGAAACCTTGGAAGAGTGTATGGTGTGCTCAGATATGAAGAGAGACACTCTTTTTGGCCCATGTGGACATATTGCTACCTGTTCTTTATGTTCTCCACGAGTCAAGAAATGCCTCATTTGTAAAGAACAAGTTCAATCCAGGACAAAGGTAATATATTTTTATTTTTATGTATTTATTTTTTTGGTGGTTTCCTGGCTGGGAGTCGAACTCAGGCTGCAGTGTTGAGAGTGCCAAAGTATATTTTTAATATAGTATTTTAAAATTTTATGAAGTTCTTTGAAACTACAATTACTAATAAATAAGATTATATGATGCCATGTGTCTGTTTAATTTTGTTCTTCCTGAGAATGATGTAGGAATGTGTAATTTATCTAGAGACCATTTATGAGTTTCCTCCTTTTATGTATAGTTGTTAAAAATAAAAGCAATCTTTAAAAAAATAAATAAAAAATGAGACTAAAAAAAATAGAAAAATAAAAAAAAAAATAAAAGCAATCTATTTTGCTTTCAAAGTCCCATATAACCTAAAGATGTATTTAATTCCACTTTGTATTGTAGTTACTTGCATATTGCACCTTTCTTGAGTGCAAGGACTGTTGTGTATTGCATTCATTTTTGTAAAAGATCAGTCAGTTTTTTTTTTACAGAATGTCACACATTTATTTGGTTGTTTTATCATGGCCCTGTTTACTCTGTTTTTCTGTCCTCTGTGTTTCCTGTAAACTAGATCTAATGGCTTGATTAGGATCAGCTTAAAATTTCTGGCAAGAAACCTTCACATATGGTGCTACTCATTTTGTATTGTGTC
This sequence comes from Lyroderma lyra, assembly GCA_004026885.1. NCBI lineage: Eukaryota > Metazoa > Chordata > Mammalia > Chiroptera > Megadermatidae > Lyroderma > Lyroderma lyra. The sequence continues at coordinate 158,291 of PVJL010000094.1, read as the reverse complement.
CTACCGGGAAGCAAAGTAAAGTCTGATAATCCTGAAATTAGTGATTGCCGAATTCTTAATCCTCTCTGAACTTTTTCTCGTATCTGACATGTTTTATTTTTTGAGAAGTATTCTTTGGATTTTGGGTTTCATTCTTTTTTCACGTAACTTTGTGCTTTATCATAACTGTACTATCTTACTCATTTTGGTTTACAGAAATAATGGATTTTTTTTTTTTTTAGTTTTTCCTAATGTTTGTGTGTGTGTATGTGTAAATGAGATTTAAGTCTCTTACAAATGATTTCTCTCAAGATTGAGTGACTTAAACCAAAAGATAAGTTGGTTTCCTTTGGTTTCATTTATAAAGTTTATCCTCTTTTTCCATTCTATTCTTTTTATTCTTTTTGTTTTTCTTTCGATGTTTCCTAAGCTACTCATTAACTTTTGTTAATTAGAGAGGAGCTGGTACTAATTCTCATAATGAATTAGCTGGCAGTGACTTAAACGGTGTTACCTTGCCAGTGCTTCTCACATTATGGAAGATTCTAAGGCTGAATTTTTTTTATGACCCAAATGAATATATCTTTGGTAAAATTTTTGCCACAGGAAATATTACAAGAAAGTTAGTAGACATTGGAGTACATGTGTAGCTGCTTATTCTGTTGGTGAAGGATGAACTAACAGCATTTACTGTATGCCAGGCACTGTGTTGGCATTTTATATGCATTATATCTGTGTCAACACTGCTTAGTAAATGAATGGGGATTACTGTACTTGGTATTTATAATTTGCTTTTTACTTACTTACAAAGTAGCTGTTTGGGAAGGAATCTGAAAGAATAAAACCTTAAACTATTCTCTTGTTTTTAGATTGGTCTGTGTATTCTGCTGTTTTGCTTGAGACTTTTTGTTATATTAAACCCTATTTCGACAAATCTTTACTGAGCACTTGTTTTGCAGTCAAGACAGAGATATAGTTAATTTCCTACTAAACTCTTGGCAAACTATAATAGGTTAAAAGCTACTGTGCCAGGATGTTGTAGGTAGATGTAAGGTAGGTGTAAAGAGTTCAGAGCTCCAGGTTGTCTAAAGTAGAGTCTCAGATATGGAACAGCCCTTATTGTCTTCTAGTCCAACTCTAGTATTTGCAGTTGGAAAAAAATGAAATTCAAAAAAGTACGCAAATAGTTGGATCTTAATGCCGTGCTCTTGAAACTTAAGTAAGTCTCTGTTCTTTCTACTGTGTTATGATACACAGATAATACAGTGTCTACAAGAGAGGGTTGAAATAATAGAGAGGTAATGCTTGATATCCTTTTTTAGACCAGGTCTGAATTCTAAGAATTGATAAGCTTCTAGTTAGCTTTTTTTTTTTTTTTTGCTTTCTTGGTATGTGGGTAGCTCCCTGGCTGGGAATCGAACCCAGGCCTCAGCGCTGACAGCGCCAGCGCCGAAGCCCTAAGCCACTACACCATCAGGGAACTCCAGTTTGCTTTTTAAACAATAGAATTTTCAAACCTGTAGTAAAGTGCAAAAATTTACATACCTACCAAACAGATTTTCCAGGTTGGTGTGAAGCCTTTGAAGACAAAGAAATAGTGACCCCAAGTGGTTAAAGGATAATGAACATCTTCACTGAAGATAAATTATAAAACACTAGTTTTATAATTTGGAGGGAAGAAGAATAAACAAGCTTTGTCTCTTTAGCAATTTAAGAAATACAAATTTAAAAATTATGAATTATTAACCATTATTGTCAAATTAGCAAAAATAAATTTTAAAAAATCCTATCCAGGAAAGTGGGAAATGGGCATTCTCTTAATACTGTTGGAGGCTGAATAAATGGTTCATTTTTTCTGAGAGACCATCCTGACAACTTACATGCATAAACCTCTACAGTAAACATGGTTTGAGATAGTAATTCCACTCCTGGAAATACAAGCTGAGGGAAAATTCCAGAAGGGGGAAAAAGTTATGGTTATAAAGTTTTCTTCTTTTTTTAATAATAGGGGATTGGGTGAGTAAATGATTATTAATTTGCTAGATTATTTTAAATTCTTTATAAACAATTCAGGTTCATAGATTATTGCATTGGGAACCATGAACATCATTATATAGAGAGAAGAGAATTGTCATATATTGAGCCCTGATTTTGTATTAGATATTGAACTAAACACTACATATAATGAATTTATTCTCTTTTTTCATTGTCACATTTTAATCTTTGACTAGTGCTTAGCACTAAAGTTCTTAAAATATTTATAGGAAAATGCTCCTTACATACAAATGGCTAGATCAGTCATAGTTTCACCTCCCTGACATTGCTCTTAAGACTTTTGTCCATCTCTCCAGTTACTAACATTTGTAAGTTTCATTTCTTCTTTCAGCCATATTGTACCTACTTTTCTGTTTAGTTTACTAGCCAACCAGATAGATAGCTGACTGACATACCTTTGAAACTTAGCCATGGTCCTCAGCCCTAGCCATTCTCCTTTATGAAAGAGGAAAACCTTTGTTGGAAGTTGTGAAAAATTAGTTCACCCTGGTCTGTTTAACTGAGCTGTGGGAGACTAAAATTTGTTTCTTCCAACTGTTTTGATTAAGTTAGTCAAGTCAAAGTCAGAAACTTTTAGCCAATGTGTTAGATTTCTTCTTTACTATTCAGTGCCCACATTTTATTAGTTACCATGTTTTCTTAAAATAGTTCTCAAAACTTTTTTCTACTCTTCCATATAGGGATGTCTTAGTTCAGTTATACCCTCACTATCTCATATTTAGAAATTTTTCAAGGGTGTACTTGAATAAGGGACACCTAACTCCTCTTCCTATCTTGTAATTTGCTCTTTACTACCCTGTGAAGAACGATTGTTCTTTATCATTTAGATTAAAAAAAAAAAAGCTTCAGCTCAACAATGTTGGGAAATTTGTTATAATAGTATTGCTAGAATTTGAATTCAGGAATATAAATACCCTGACCAATCATGTCTTACTGCTTTTCCAAGTCCTAGAAAAAGGATGTGTTAGGGTAGTTTTCCTTAGATGTAGGTAAACAGAAGAATTCTTCTTGGACTTTAGCAGTCTGGCTTATTTGGTGGCTAGGTTTTTATTAACATTAGAAGTCTATCTTATCTTATTAGTCATTTGTTCCTTTTATTTTTCTCTCAAAAGTAGTTTTTGGAAAAAAAAAAAAAGTCTAGCCTGGTCTCCCTGACCTCAGAATAAATGGACTTTTTCTATATCATTCTTTAGGGCAGGTAAAGAGACTATAATGGAGATAGAACCTGTTAAATGGAGTATACAAAGGTATGAAAATGATTAACCAAGAGAGTAGAGGACAGAGGAAAAGTGTGTGTTAAATTTCTCGGGCCTAGAGTGTTTTATTAGAGAGGAAATACATTTGGATTGAAAAGAAACTGTTTAGTTACTAGATTCCTCTGTAGATGTTCAAGCTTGTGCTATAACCTCTTTTTTATAGATTGAAGAATGTGTAGTATGCTCTGACAAGAAAGCAGCTGTTCTTTTTCAGCCGTGTGGACACATGTGTGCTTGTGAGAGTAAGTAGCCTATAAAAAACTTCCTCAGTATTATAAAAATAGAAAGTGAAACAAATTATGTCTTTGATTTTTTTTTTTTTTTTTTTTTGATAATTCACAAGCAAAAATGTTAGTGAGCCTCCAGTACCTTCCACTTCTTTCTCTGTACTGGAATGTCACCTGTTCTCCTCCTTGCTCCTGAACCTTAGAAAAGACTGCACCTGCTGTGTTCCAGTAGGTTGAATTTTGATTTCACTTGTAATTAGCACAAAATGATCTCTTCTCACACGCAATAGAACTTCATTTCTAAAAATGTTGAAACATTTAGTTTAGCCCTTTTTCACATGTAAAATTAGCACGTTTTAATTTGTCTTTACCTTATTATTGCCTCTCGCATACTCCCCCCACTGCGGAGCCCCCCACAGCAACCACCTGGGGCTGTACCTTCCGGCCTCCTTAACCATTCTTAACCTCTGTGTCAAGAGAACTTAAGGAAATCTTTTCTTGGTGAGGATAATACTAAAGTTTAAGAAATGTTTTAAACTTTGCTTTTATATCATCCCCTTGTTCTTTTCAAGCATATACACTCTTCAATGTTAAGATGCTCCTCTTCCCTTTGCTTTTTACATTTGTGAGGGAAGGATTTGAAATGTTTGACAACTTACGCCTTATGTAAGTGGGACCAAGGTACAGCGTGGTGTTTCCTATTAAAGCATAGTTCAGTCAATAGGTGTTGATTTTTAACATGTCTCCCTAACATAATATGTAAATTATATGGTAGATTGATCTCATTGGCATAGATTTGGTTTAGCCTTGATTTTTTTCATTCTAATAGGCAGCTCCTCAACTAGAGAAAGGATCAGGGTCTTCTACTGTAACGTTCTGCCACAAGTAATTGTCTCTGTTTACCAGAGACTGGTATAATGGCTGTTATCAACTGTCTGAATGCATGTAGTAGGATAATTCTCTCTTGAGTTAAAAGGACTCAGGTTTATTTAAGTTTCCACAGTGCAGGGTTAGCAAAGTTCTTCTGTAAAGGGTCAAATAATAAATATTTTTGGTTTTGTGGGCCTCATGGTTTCTATAGTAACTAAACGCTTTCCAGTTAATTCACCCCTGCCATTTTAGTGCCAGAACAACCACAGATAATATGTTAAATAAATGGCTGGGACTATTTTCCATTAAAACTTTATTTACAAAAATAGGCAACTGGCTGGGTTTGGCTTGCAGGCTGTACTTTATCTCAGTGATAAATTTAAGTTATAAGAATGAGCAGAGAAAGGTACCCTCTTATTCATGTTCTCTTTTGTAAGAATTGTCCTCTTGTTATTTTTAGACTGTGCTAACCTGATGAAAAAGTGTGTGCAGTGTCGGGCAGTAGTTGAACGAAGAGTGCCTTTCATTATGTGCTGTGGAGGGAAAAGTTCAGAAGATTCCACTGATGATATCTGTAAGTGGATTTTCTCATGCATTTAGCCTTCTGTTGGGACTTTCCTGAACAACTCCTCTTGTGTAGTACACTGTGGCCTTGTGAAAAATGTAAGGCGTATGACTTGAATTTACAGAGGAATTGCTCTTGTCACAAGAAGCCTGAAATATTTTTCTAGTTTGCGATATGATTATGTAACTTTAAACATTAGTCTTTTAAGAAATCTTCTGTGATATAAAGAATATTATAGTATTCTTGCTTAAAGAAAAGTTGCTCTCTGTTTTTAAGATGAAGTTTAGTGTATCTTGAGGGAACATCCTATTACAAATTATTTTTCCAGTTTACACAAGTATTAACCTCATTCCTTTATCTGGCAGATTTTACCTATTACATTTGAGTATTTTATGAAATGTAATGATTTGGGACACAGTAACTGTAGATAAACTGAAGTATAACCCTCTGAAGAAGTGGAAAAATGAAAAATAAATTATTTACCTTCAACCTTTTCAGTGGTAAAGTGTATAAAAACGTTTTTTCATCTTTGTACTAGATATAAGCTGGAAAATATCTTTGATTTCTTTGTTCTGTGTACAGATGAGGAAAATGTAAGTGTAGCTACTTCTGCCAAGGGCTTTTTGTCTTTATCACCAATAGTGCAAAATGAATATCCCAGGGATGGATTGACTAGAGTAAAAGACCTAGAATCTGGAGAGTAGGACAAGTGAAATAAAACACTTCCCTCCATTCAGTGGACACTGGTGATGGCCTTTCTTTCATGGAATTCCTCATCTTAGATCTATAACAAGGAGAGTTGGGAATAAAGGAAGAAGGTTATTAGGTTTTTGTGTGTTCTCATAAACATCATCTAAGAGACTTTCAGATAATTATTCCTGTAAAAACTGGCTAAAATGCTGTGCTGCTTGGTGTCTTGGGTTCATACTGCAGGAACAGAGAGTACAAGCATAAAATATATTTATGAACTTGTCAAAGAAGCAAGTAAAGCCTTGGGAAACCCAAAAGTCTATGTGTAGATTGTTGTCTAGCTATGTTAAATGTAATTGGATATTAATGTGTAAAACTAATTTTTTAAAGATTATAAATGAAGGAGTATAACATGAATGTCACTGCAGTATCTGTTGTCCAAACAATTTTTAAAAGAAGACTCTAATAATAGCCTTGTGTTTTTAATAAAACTAATAATTTTAGAAATAAACAATGTTGTTAAAACAGTCATAACATTAAAATTTTTTTATCTGTATTATAGCAAGTGGAAGTATCCCAGTGTTACAAAAAGACAAGGATAATACCAATGTCAATGCAGATGTGCAGAAGTTGCAGCAACAGCTCCAGGACATTAAAGAGCAGGTAATAATGATTTCTTCATGGTAAATAATGATTCTAAGAGTGGCATTTCTTTTTTTCTGTAAAACCACTAGTGATATCTGTAGTGTATGTGGTTCATATTAGTGGATCACTTGTAATATTTGAATATTTGCAGTAGGTAAAATCTCATTAAAAGATTTACTCCTGCACTTTGCAAAATAGGAAACACAACCAGTGAACATGAAAAAATGCTCAGCCACATTAATAACCAAAAATGATAATTAAAACCACTATAAGGTACCTTTTGCCACCTCCCAGACTGAGGGAAACACTCAATGTTAAAAACTGTCAGTATCAATTGTTTAGGCAGAATATGTAGTAGCCATAACTCACAATGCTGGCGGGAATTAAGTTAGTTAAAATACTTTGGAACAATTTGCCATTGTCTAATAAAACTTAATAAGATATTGTTTGGGGACACAGACTTGGGAAAAAAATCATACAGGTGGTGTTTAAAATCAAGTTTAGTGTTATTCTTGGCTAGGATGGGTGGAATGGGGTATGAGAGAAGTTTCTAGAGTACTGATACTCCATGTATTTGATCAGCTTGTGAACTTGTATTAAACTGTACACTTCTCATTTGGGCACATTTCTATATAGATATGATACTTCAAAAATTACACACACACCATAAAGAAAAGCAAAGGCAAGATAAATGCATAGTTCAAAATAGTGGTTATCAGTGAGAGATAGATAGAAAGGATTGAGGAGGATTATGGAAGGGTTCAAAAGAAAAGGCAGTGTTCCATGCTTTAAACTGAGTGGTGGTCATATTATCCTTTATATTTTATATATACCAACAGAAGGGCTCTTACATCTACTCAATATTTAATAAAAGAGGAGTTCCCTGATGGTGTAGTGGCTTAAGGCTTCGGTGCTGGCGCTGTCAGCGCTGCGGCCTGGGTTCGATTCCCAGCCAGGGAACTATCCACATACCAAAAAAGCAAAAAAAAAAAAAAAAAAAAAAAAAAAAAAAAAATATATATATATATATATATTTTTAATAAAAGCAAAAATGAAATAAAGGAAAAATAGCTAAAACTTACAGGTATATAGTAATAAAGTCTTTTCTCCTACCCCCCTCCCCGCCCCCCCAACCTTACCATTTGAGCAATTACATCTGCTTTAATTTAAAGATTGAACTGCAAAGGGTGTTATTTCTTTAGTTTGGCAATCACAGCACTGTTACTATGCAGTTGTTAGAGTCATCACACTTGTCTTTTCTATCTGAATTTGTAAGAAAGTAGTCAGTAGATAGTGCCCTAGGATAATTAATGACCCTTGTGATAACTAATTTAGAATTCGATGTTTATATTTATTAGGAATTTAAATAGCCATTTGAAAAGATGAGAACTATGATTTGGCCACTTTTTCTTCTGAAATCCAGTACCTGGTAATACTTGTAATGTAGTATACAACTAAGGATAAATATGGGTTTATAAGTTCTTAATGTAGGAATATTAAAATAACATATTTAGTTCATTCTAGTATAAAATGTTTTAAAAATTTTGAAGCGTCTTAGAATCTCTGTTCCTTTTCCATGGGACACTTGTAGAAAGGTAAGTCTGATTTTTGAAAACATCTTCTGTGAAAAGCATTTTATCTCCTAATTGTGAATTAAAATTGTTTTTATAATGAATAACAACACCCTATTATAGATCCTAAAAGAACAATTCACCTCTGTGTTTATCCAAAGTTTACCATTCGATGTTCTTCTTTAAATAGTCTTCATGATCATATATCATCACCAAAGTATTTAAACATTTAAAACAAAATTCGTTTTCTGGGGAATGATGGGATTTCTTGCAGGCACCCCTTCGGGGTTACCAAGAGAAAACATCTGAATAACTTTTTTATTTTAAATCTCCAGTCTTTTATTACCCAAGTCTTTCTCTCTGTCTCTCTCTGTCTCTCTCTCTTTTTTTCATCATCAGTATTTAATTATTCAGTTTGACACATGGGTATATGTTATCCCAATGTTTCTTTACAAAGAAAAATTAATTTCATGTTATCTTATGGATATGGGAGGTCAGACAGTTTAATTTCATGAACTCATCCTAGAAAATGTGCTACATGTTTCATGGCTGAGTATCACCAAGGTCACTTTTGGAATACTCCCTTTGGGAAGCTTTGCACCAGCACCAGCGTCTAGTTTACCCTTCAAAGCAGTTTTGGAATTCTTTTTCTGGAACGGCCATCAGAGCTGTCATACCCAAAATCTGACAGTTAAGTTCGCAGACTTTGCCACCGTGAGCTTACGTTGACAGTACTGTACAAAAATTTGATAAGGTGTCATGTTGTTACTGAGTTGTGCAAGTTTACAAACTTAATTGTCAGATTTGGGGTCTGATGACAGCTCTGATGGCCATATCAGAAAAAGAATTTCAAAACTGCTTTGAAGAGTGGACTTAGGTGCTGATGTCGGTGCATTAGCTTCCCAAGGGGAGTACTTGGAAGGTAACCGTGCTGATATTCAGCAGTATGTAGCACTTTTTCTAGGTTGAGTTCCTGAAATTAATTTTCTGACCTCGTATTAACTCAAAGCAACTTATCCCAGGCTGCACAGATTGTGTTTACATTTGGAAATAAGGGTCATTAATTACTTTCATAGAACTCTTGAAATTTTAATGGAAAAGAAACTTGTAATGACTCTAAAAAGCTGGTTTGGCTTTTTAAAATTAAAAAAAAATATATGCTTTTCTACTGCTTTGCTTCTCAGAACTTTAAGATAAATAAATACGAAATTTTACCTTGGCAGGTAAAAATTGGAAGACTACAATGCCACAATGGTTTGTGGTGTTGTCAAGTCGGTAACTGCATTTTCTTACAGGCTTTAGGTCTGGTTTATTAATTTAGACATTTCTGTTTAATTATTTCATTTCTATGTTACTTGGAAAAGTAAAATTCAGAATGAAATATGATATGTTAAGGTAGAATATGTTTTTATAAAAATTAGATGTAAAATGTGTTTTGCGAATATGTGATTTTTCTAGTGTTTCACAGAAGTATACCTGTCATATTTATAAATTCTGAGTAAGTTACATTTATTAATATGTAACTGAGGAAATCTACATTGATAGTAATGCAGTGTAGCATATAATGTTTAAAAGCAAGACCTCTGGGGCCATGTGACCCCAGTTTACATCATGGCTTACCTTGGGTAAGTTTTTAACCCCACTAAGCCTGTTTTCTCTTTTTAAAAGTGGGAGCGATAATAGGACTGACTTTGTATCATGCCTAGCATAGTGCTTGGTATGTGGTTTTAGCAATATCTTTATAGTGCTCCCTTCTCTCTCAATAGGCCTGATACATTGATACATATTTTCATAGTACCTAGAGTTGGAGAATCTGAATCAGACCGAATGGAGCTATTTTCATCCATTTTCTATTTGATTGTGGCATTTGCATTTTTGTTTTATATAGTATTTTATGTAGTATTTGTTTTATGTAGTGCCTTTTCTACTGTCCTGACACTATAACCAATATTTCTATTTTATAGGGATGACATTTTAACTATTTAAAAATGAAAGAAAAATGTGAAGCAACAAAAGATTATTTAACTAAAACAACGAAAGAAAGTTAATGATGTTACAGAGCTGTCACATGTTACACTTTCAAAATACAAAATGTCTCCATTTATTACTTTATTTGTTATCTCACACTCCAGACAATGTGCCCTGTGTGTTTGGATCGCCTGAAGAATATGATTTTCCTCTGTGGCCATGGAACGTGCCAGCTCTGCGGAGACCGCATGAGTGAATGTCCTATTTGTCGCAAGGCTATTGAACGAAGGATTCTTTTGTATTAACAAGAAACTCAGTGTGTTTTGTTAGCTAAGGTATTTGGTCATGAGAGCTTAGTAACTTTTAAGCTCGTTGGAGGGTCTAATGAATTAATTTTTAATATCATCGTTTCTTTATTAAGGTGTAATTAGATTGTAAATGTACCAGAACAACAGTACTATAAAACAGTGTTTAAAGTCTTGTTTTTTGTTGTTGTTTTTTAATTTGAAACATCAAATCCATGGAATTCATAGATAATTTACTTTTGGCTTCTAAGGGAAAAAAATCATTTAAATATTTGCTATTTTTGTTTTTATTGCATTTTCTCTTATGGTTTATGAATTTATTAGCCCTCATAAGATACACTTCCTTAGGATCTGCTATTCTTCAGTTTATCATGATTTTATACAATGAGTTGACAGAGGTACTCGGAAAGTTCATGCATCAAATAAATAAAAAGGGCAAGGCAAACCATTATGAAGAGAGAATTCTCTTTTTAAGATGACATAAAATAATCCCCCCAAAAACCAAATGATCATTTCTGGATTCTTAGATTACATGGAAGCATAAAATGAGAGAATAATGATTTTGCATTTAGCTTATTTTCTAGATTTAAAAGGAAAAGGAAACTTGAATCCAATTGCCTGTTTCAAAATGACAGGTATGAAAAGAAAAAATAAGCCAACATAATAGGTAACTGAAGGGAGGAAAATTATCCACTGGAAGAGTACCTACCTATTAACTAACTATTAACAGTTGCCTTTCTTAATTATACCCTGTTTCCTTCAGCCAGCCTTAAAAAAATTGCCAATGAAAAATGTACCTCAGTTTTCTCTGTGGTTACTTATCCAGGCTTTGTCTGCCCAGTGAAATGATATTCATCTATTTGGCCTCTGAGGTTTGATTTAGCTTTTCTAATATACTGGATAGTAGTAACCCAGTGATCTGAGAAGGATAATGCGTTGTCCAAAGGCAGCAACACTTTCTTCTTCCTATCTGTTAATTCTGACAGTGTTTCTCATTCTACCTTCATCATAGGCCTTGCTTCCATTCACTCTCAGATAGTGAGGCTCACTATGAAGAAGGCAGTCTTTCTTTATTGCTACAGATGGGGGTATTATTTGAAACTGCCAACAATATCCAAGACATAGTAAATAACCTAATAATAAATAATTTAGAAAGAGTGACCAGAACATTTACAGAAATGTCTGATTACCTGTAGATTTTTTTTTTAAACTCAAACTTTGACTTTAGAGCATCTAATCGTTTGCTCTTCTTTGAATGAGTAATCTTACAATACCCAGGATGAATATACACATAAATTGCTGCTAGATTACAAAAATATCAGCTGTTTACAGTAATGTCTACTGTACAAGGTCCGACCATTTATTTCATGAACTCATCCTAGAAAAAGTGCTACATATCTCATATTGCTAAATATCACTATGGTCACCTCCGAAGTACTCCCCTTGGAAAGCTGTGCATCGATGAAGTGCCTCATTCATCCTTCAAAGCAATTTCAGAACTCTTTTTCTGGAATGGTCATCAGAGCTGTCATTGTACCCATAGCTTCCCAAGGGGAATACTACAAAGGTGACTGTAGTGATATCCCGTAATGAGGTATGTAGCACTTTTTCTAGGATGAGTTCATGAAGTTAATTGTGTGACCTTGTATACTGTATATAAGCTTACTCCAAAGGTCATTATTTATTTATATTTTTTTTTGGCGGCGGGGGGGGGGTAGTTCCCCCACCTTGATTCTAATTCTCATGTCAGTTTTTCTGCTATAACAACTTTGAAAGTGTAAAGTCTCTAGCTCTCATAATATCATATTTCTTGCTATTTAATGACTGCTGCCTTTGTAAGATCTTGTAAAAACAATAGTGAGCTTTGCTGGCTGATTTTGTGGTCTTGGTAATTCCATATCTGTGTTTACCTGAGTAACTTATCATTTAGAAAAGTAAAATTTTTATAAATTTACATTTGAAAATTTATATTGACTGAATTATCTAATAATGGCCACTGAGGCTATTTTTTAAGCCATATTTTGAAGTTATAAAAAGAGACAACATCCGAATGATGATATTCACTTAAAGAGACAAATGGACTATTTTCTTTTAGATTTGAAAATTGCAAAAGTCAGGATTTTCCTTTTCTTTCATGCCATGGGCCACCCATCTCTGTTCCTTTAGATCAGCTGGTAAGGAGGGAGCACCTGGCTGACTCATGCATAGTTTGGCCAACCAGAGGGCATTGTATGGTCTATAGCTACTTTACTTAAATCCTTTCTTTTTAATTTTTCTTCTGAGCTGCAGTGCTAAAACTAGGCTGACCATATGTACCACTTGAAGTGGGACAGAAAATAACGGTACTGTCCCGTTTCAAACGCTACATATAGTCAGCTTACTGACACCTTGAATTTGACCACATGCACCATTTCAGATGGGACAGTACTGTTATTTTCTGTCCCATTTAGTATATGTGCTGTGGAAGTGAGCACCTTTTCTGTCCCGTTTAAAACGGGATATGTGGTCAGCCTGGCTAAAACTTATATTCCTAAAAAGCAATTTCATCTTCCAGTATAGTTTATTTCCATCATGTTAAAAATATAACAACCTATAAACTATTACAAAAGTCATAAAGTCACTATAATTATAGTGCTATGTACTTGTGGATTTTCTGTATTTGTACCACTTTGAAATTGATTTAATGAATAGAAAATATTTCTCTATTCATGCCTTTAAGCACCTAAATTTTATTTTAAATTTGTTTTGGGATTGTGAGAGAGAATAAGAACTTAATTGTTTAAGTGACTCCCTCTAACTCTGTGAAACTACTACCTCTTATTATATATATAATGTCTCTCAGCTGTGCTTTCCCAGTTAGGTCGTTTGCTTTGTTCTTATAGGTACGTATCATCTCATTATCTTGTGCCTCAAAGAGCTTTTACTTTTCCTATAATCATTAAGAAAAATGACTGCTATGCTTTTATCCAAAAATGTATTTATTAGGCTTCAGGGGCTGGATATACAACATTGAAAGAAATGGTCAGCATCTTAGCACATACAGCATTTGTTATGCAGCTATTGTGTATTTGAAGTAATACAGACGAAAAGCAGAGATCCATCGGTACTGTTAACATTTCTTCCTAATGTTTCATAAGTTGTCATTAAGTAGTATTTGTACTCCCTCTTTCTATCCCCTCACTCCTCCTACCACATTTCCTCTATTCTTCTAAGATTGTCAGCTTCGTTACCCAAAACATACAGCTTACCAGATGGTGCTATTCTAATTGTTTTCTTCACATAATTTAGCATTCTTACTGCTTATACTATATACATATTTATACTGCTTATACGATATTACATATTTAATTTTATTGGGAACAAGAAGGATTTTTAGGAGAAGGTAATTTTGTATTAGTTATACGAATATTATATTAGATAAGGATTTAATTCAGCTGGCCGAACTATGCTTATTTGTAATTTTCAACATTGCAAATTGACTAGCTAGCTACTAAGGCCTAAAATTAATTGATAATGTTGAAAATAACTTTCTTAAATGTATATCTTTGATGGTTTTAGCCTGTCAAACCATTTTAGCATATTGAAATGCATGCTGCTTAAGATTTGTCCAATTCCAATTTCAGAGCTTGCTTCATTTTTACATGATACAAATATACTGCCTAGTTTTGTGTTGCCCAGTTGCTGTTCTTTGTTTATTATGAATTTTGAACCCTTTTGGACTAGAATTAATTAAACTTAGGAATTAGGAGAATGAGTGATGGGGTAGGATAGGGAGGACAGTAGGGGGTTACAGCAAGTAAGAAAAGTCAGTGTTTGAACTTAGAGGAAAAAGGGGAATTGTGTAGATTGCTTTAAAGCAGTAAGTACAGAGAGTAATAGTTAACTGAATCATAAAAAGGTCTTTCAACCAGTTTTCACTGTAAACAATTGCTTTGTAAATCATAGGCTTTAATACAGCTTGCTTTGAAAAACATTCAAAAGCAAAAGCACTTACCTTCTCGGTGTCAAATATTTTATAGTAATAATTTCTGTAAAAAAGTTTTGGAATAGAATATTTTGCTTTTTTTTTTTTTTTTTTTTTTATTCATGGTAACAACACAACATGAAGGAGCCTTTGAAATCTTGCTTCCTGTCATGTAATCAATCAACTTGGCTCAAATAAACTCTTAACAAAATTTCTTTAAAAATCACACCAAAAAAACACAACATGAGGGAGTTCCCTGGTGGAGTAGTGGCTAAGGCTTCGGCGCTGTCAACGCTGCGGCCTGGGTTCGATTCCCAGTCAGTGGAACTACCCACGTAAAAAACAAACAAACAAAAAAACCAAAAAACACCACAATATGAAATTTGCCATCTTAAATATTTTTAAGTGTACAGTTCAGTAGTGTTAAGTAAGTTCCTATTGTTGGGAAACAGATCACATCTTGAAAAATTGAAACTGCATACCTATTAAAGGACAAACCCCTTCCATTCCGCCCCCCAGTGGAGTAGAATTTTCATTAAATATAAAAAGAAACACCTGAATTATCTTAACTGTGTTCGCAAGATCTGAAGTCATGGTAAACATCAGGTTCCTAAAGTTAGAGGGATGACAGTTTCTTCCCTCCCTCCTAATTATCATCAGTCATAATAGAGGAGGTTTTAAATGTTTGGTAATTGGAAGGGTTTATGATTTCCTTTTGAACCAGATGGGAGAAACACATTTTAAACTTTAGAATTACGTTAGTTTTGAATTTGTACTAAATTGGGAAGGTAAAAGATTTTCACAATTATATGTGACTTGTTGAACGTGTCAGTTGTCTTTAAGTCTACTTGGAACTGTTGCAAAGTATTTTTTTCTCTCAAAAGGCAACCTGATTTTATTTGCTTGACTATTATGATAGGAATGCTTACTGCTATTACTTGATCATATATAGCCTTGGAACTTTAACACATATATAACTATAAGTATTAATAATTACAATTGTACTTCTTTAAAACATTAAATTTGAGGAAAAACTACTCAGTGATGTCTCATGTGTACATTGCTTTGCTACAGTGAGGGGGAAAATCCTCTAGGTTGAGCCTCATTTTTCTGATAAATGGTTAGTTGTAGGTGAAACTAGAATATAAAAATAGGAACTAGATAGTGGAGTTGATGAATTGAAATTGTAAGTTGCTACATTGGCATTTCCTTTCTCCTTTTCTGCCAGAGTATTACTTTTCCAGAATTTATTCATATTTGTGAATAAGGAGGATATGGTAACCCAGGGTTAAAATTGAAATTTTTTATTTTGTTGAGGATTTAAACAATAGGTACAGGAAAGGTGACTTGCCATATCAATTTGGTGCCTAAATCCATAATTGCAAGTTATATTTGACATGTATAAAATGTATAAGAAAGGTAATGTTGCTGAATATTTTACTTTTCCTATACAGTCTATTTGATTTTTGTTTCGTAAACATGACTTCTTTCCTCCAAAAAGCAAAATGGTCTTGTAATTTTCTATAAAATAAATGTGCCATTTTGTATGAAATCTAAAATTTCAGGAAGTTATAGAAAGTTCTGACTCAGGGCTTTTTAACAGTTTAAGCAATTGTTAATTATATTGTGGAAAATCCATCTACAGAATTCTTCAGTGCCTTGAAAGAATTATTAACTTGGCAACACTAACTAAAACTATAGAAGGCAGTCTTTAGTGTGTGTGTATCATCATACACACATTTATAAGTTGTATTGCTTAGCTTATGTAATAGCAATACTGTGTGTGTGCTGGTTTGGGGTAATTCTTTAAAGGAAGTTTTCTAGATTTGCACTTGATACTTTTTTTTTTTTTTAAACATTATTAATGGCCATGACACTGTTACAGGAAAAGTAATTTTATCTTAAGTCATTATGCAAAGTCATATATAAGTAGCATCTGGGAAGAGGAGATAGGATTCAAACAGTTTGCTCTTTTAGTTTGAAAGGAGGATCTATTTGATAGACATAGATGGTCTTCCTTTCAAATGAAAGAGACCTTTTGTTCCATTGATTTGATTTATGTTAAATTTTCGGGTGGGGAGAAATTGTGAATTGCGTGTCATTTTAATGCTAGTCTTACTTAGATTGAATCCACAAAGTTATTTTTGTTAAAATTCAGTATGCTTTGTCATTCTAAATAGCATATTTATTCAGTGATAGAAAGCCATTTAAATGACTCAAAGCAGTATTTGCTTTGTGTTTTTTTCCAGTGGTTTTTAGCTTTCACTTGATTAAATATAGAGTCTTGTTTGTGAATATAGTTTTTGTATATGATTCTTGCTTATTAGCTTTTGTTTTAAGAAAAAATGCTCAGCAAGAGCTGAGCTTTTAAAAAAAATGCAAACATTTGCCACTAATAAAACCTCTGATGTAATATCATCATATAATGCTTCCTCTGATCTTTTGAAGCTATTCATTATAGACAAATACATGATTTTTTATTCTCAAGGCATTTGAAAACAAATCTCAGCACATCAAATATTTTATTATTAGAAGGAAATTATCATGTCTTTGAGAAACAAGGATATACTTCTCCAACTCAATATAAGACATAGGTGTCTATGTCTAGAAGGCTCTCGTTAAAATTGTTTACATTTAAGGTACCTCAATCTAAAGGGCCACAGAAGCGTTTGGTATTTTAATACCTCACACCTTTTCAGGATTAAAGTATATTGTGAAAGTACTAGATGGAATGGGATAAATTGGATATAAAATAAATCAATTAGGAATTCTCAACTTTCTCTATAAAAAGTTTATTTTATTCTTCTTCACAACTCAGATGTAGATTTCATTTTCAAGAGGTATACATTTTAAAGCAATGGTTTATTTGATCTTGTTAGCATTTTGTGACTAAATTAGTAATTGAATGGTTTGGGAGTTATTTTTCAAGTTAGTAGAAGCACTTATTTGTGAAGTTATTGCGAAGTTGTCTGGTTTTAGTTCAAAAGATTATGTGTATCTTGGATCTTTAACTGAAACAAAGTCTTTTTAAATTGTTTATTTGAAAAAAGCATATTCAAAATTGTGAATTTATTTTTGGATAACCTCTAATTAACTGTATTTTTGCTTTTTTTCTGTTGCTGTATAATTAGATACTTCATGGCAATAGTTTATTAAATTGAACTCTGTATAGGTTATTAAAATAAAGCCATTTTAGAAAATTTGATTTATATTTTTTATCATTTACAGTTATTCATCCTTCACAGAAGTTAAACTTATTTGTTAGGCTTATACTGTAGCATTTCCCAAACTTCCTGACAATGAAAACCTTAAATGGTTCATTGCAGAGCAGTGGTAGTGTTTATAGGCTAGAATCAGTATATGGATTAAAGTAGAACACCAAAAATGATCTCTCAGGTAAATTCATTGCTGAAGAATGATCATTTGTTAATAGTTTTCCCTTTATAACAAAACCAGTTTTGGTAAATTCATTTTATTTTGGTAAGGACAAAAAATGATTAACATATTATCAAAATATAATCCAAGACAAGGAACAAAAGAACAATTACTGAGTCGGTGACATATCCATGAGACTGTTAGGCAGTGCTTCTCTTGCAGCTCTAATCAAATGTAATGCTTTAGGTGTCCCTTATATCATGTCCTTGCATTCCTAGATATGGCAGCTTTCTGAGACAGATTTTTAAATCAATACAAATACTATTTTCCATATTTAAGAGTATTGCCCACCCTTCCTCTCTGTTCTTTATTTCCACAGAACACCAATTACTGTTGTGAGTGGAACATGATACAATGTTTGGGAAAAGCTTTTGTAGGTGAAGTTAACTCTGATTTAATAGGAAAATAGAGAATCAAATCAGAGCCTTTGATTATTGACCATGGCCAAACCAGACTCAAGAAAGACCTTCAGAAAGATTATATGAGATTGGACAATTAATTTCAGGAACTCAACCTAGAAAAAGTGCTACATACCTCACTGCTGAATATCACTACAGTCACCTTTGAAGCACACCCCTTGGGAAGCTATGCACCGACACTAGCACCTAGTCCACTCTTCAAAGCAATTTTGGAATCCTTTCTGGAATGGCCATCAGAGCTGTAGTCATACCCCAAATCTGACAATTAAGTTCATGAACTTGCCACCATGTACCTACAATGGCAGCACTTGATAAGGTTATGACACCTCACCAAGTTGTTTGTTCAAAATTTTGAATGTTTCTAGAAGAAAGTGTCAGTGATGTCCCTGGTTTATAAAAACACTGGTATGTTACATGATGTTGGAAGATCACTGATACTACATGCTAAGAGTCTTATTTCCAGCTTCCTTTGGGCATGTTTCAGTAGACTTCCAGGCACCTGAAACCAAATGTATCCCAATCTTAAATTGACTATTTCCAGTAAGGTTGTGTTAATGCTATCTTATTACCCAGTTTCTTAAACTAGAAACTTCAGCCTAATTTGATTGCTTTTTATTGCATATAATTATTTGCTGAATGCTGTTACTACTTGTGTGGAAATAACTCTTGAATCCAGTTCTCATCTCCACATCACTGATTTTGTCAAGGACCCATCTGCTCCTGCACAATTTCAGAAGTGTTGTATGTGGTCTCACTATGAGAGTCCCTCCCCACTTCAATCTCACCTCCGTATTAACTCAATAGTTATCCTTTAAAAACAAGTTTGGCCTTGGTTTCTGGTCCTCAGTGTAAAGAGATTGGAAGTTGACACCCCCCCCCCAACCCCCCCACCCTGTCCTCACAAGAACAAAAAAGCTGAAGAAAATGAAAGCAACTCTTTGATCTTTCTGAGAACTGAAGCCTCCATGTAAGCCTCCTGCTCCAAAACAGTGGGCACAGGCAGGCAGATACAAGGAATCACAGCTTACTGGAGCAGATGCCCAGGGGCTGAAAGCCATGCTGGAACCAGGCGTGCCCAGCCTGCGGCCCAGGACAGCTTTGCATGCGGCCCAACACAAATTCTTAAAACATGGGATTTTACTTGCGATTTTTTTTTTTTAACTCATCAATGATTGTTAGTGTTAGTGTATTTTATGTGTGGCCCAAGACATTTCTTCCGGTGTGGCCCAGGGAAGCCGAAAGGTTGGACACTGCTGCCCTAACTTGTAATTGACCAATTGCTAGAAGCTCAGTGTAGACAAACTTTGAGAGTTAAAAAGCAATGGGGGGGGGGTGGGGGGCGGGGGCGGGTCAGGGGTCCACGCTGAATTTTACTGCTTGGAGGCCTACCAGATTCTCACAGTGAAGATCAGAGAAAAATCCCCTTGTGCTTCTGGCTGGAGTGGAAAAGCAGCCATTTTGATATACACCCAGGGCATTCTGTTCACCTGAAGGCCCACTCTATGGTAACGATTTTGCCAGAGCTTAATTGACAATTTATCCAACTGCAGCCCACTCTAGGCTTCTAATACTTGGGGAGAGGACAGACACCTAACTCCAGCCCCGCTGTAGCCTTCTTGTATCATCTAAGGGGAACAAGCACTGAGAAGCACTGGGAAGGTCACACTCAGGGCAGTTTGACTAAAACAGACCTAATCAGGACTATGGAATGCTTTCTGTAATGCCCTCCTTTCCATCTCATTACTCACTGCTTGGGAGAGCACATCCAGAAATGCTGAAGGCTTACTCCAAAATGTTAGACCTCAAGCTACAGGTTGGAAATATAAGAATTGTCTCCTACTTATAGCAAAGAGCATTTTATTCTGAGTGACATCTCAGGCATTTCCTATGGAAAGATAAATGAAGACACAGACCAGAGCCCAAAAACCATCTTGCTGGCTCCATTGCGGGAGGTGGGGGATGGGAGGTGGTGTTCTCAGTGCCCCCATTCACCTCCCTCCCTCCCTTGGAATTCTACTTACACAAGGGAAACCAAGCTTCCTCGACAAGAAGTGTTTTCTGTCTGTGTGCATTGTCAGAGACTGTGCCATACCTGGTCTCAACTGAGGAAATTGTTGATTGAAGAGAAACTTTTCTCTCTTTTTGAAAGATGTTCTCTTATACAGGAGTAGGAAGTAACTGTCTAATGAGCATCAGGGTAATGAGTAAATATGACATCATTATGTTTAATGATAGCAACATAAACACCTATTTAGCACCTAGTATGTGCCATGCACAGGGACTTTCTAGACATCATCCAATTTAATCACTGACTCTATGAGTTTCATTTTACCTATGAGGGTAGGGAGGTTCAGAGAAATTAAACAACTTGCTCATAGTCTTTCATTTAGTTAGTAGCTGTGCTAGGATCCAAAATTGGTTTTCTTTTTTTCATCTTCCCTCCCACCATCCCTATTTTCCTCCCTCACTACCTCCCTCCCTGGCTCCCTCCCTCCCTTCCTTTTTTAAACAACCAAGTTTGGGAGTTCCCTGGTGGTGTAGTGGCTTAAGGCTTCAGCGCTGGTGCTGTCAGCGCTGTGGCCTGGGTTCGATTCCCTCAGGGAGCTACTCACATACCAAAAAGCAAAAAAAAAAAGAGGAACAACCAAGTTTGTTGAGAGCTCTGATGTATCAGGAGAAAAGCTGACGTGAGAAGTAACTGTGAGAATTTCAAGTTGAATGGAAAGAACCCAGGCAGTTGGTAACCTATCTCACCTTCCGGCTCCTTGAATTTTTCCCTGAAGGATTGTAGGAAAGTTCCCCAAACTGGGATTTTCATTGAGTGCACCAACCTGCCTCTTCCACAAGGGGTCAGTAAAATCCTTTTTGTGAATTAAAGGCCTGTTACTATAGTAACCACTCCTGTTGCCTTAGCATTGAGGCAAGGGAGAATCATTCTGTTATTGAACAGACCTCTGACCTTCATATGTTCCTTCTCTCTCACGCACTGCTTCATTCAGGCTGAACTCACCTGGCACCTGCATTCCATTCTACCCTACCTTGTGGAGTGAAACAAATGGATGAGCACGCACATTTAATTCATTCTTTGCTTTTAGTTTAAGATGTTTTAGTTAAAAATTACTGTAGCTAAAATATTATTACAAATTATTTCTTAAAATTCTGTATCTTACAATTATTGTATCGTAAGTATTTGGAACAAGAGATGACGTGTTTAAAGCAATAATATATTTAACATTTATGAAGTGCTTTCTAAGTCACCGTGATTCACACATTGAACCCTGGCAGTCTGGCCCTAGAGTCCCTCCTCCTAAACATGGCAATTTCCTGCTTTTGTGCCAGAAAACAGAAATCAGTGTCTTCCATGTTTCTGGCAAGAGTGATTTTTCAGGTAATGAGGTACTATGGACATTCAAGAGCTGGATCAAGATTTTGTGGGGCCTGGAGCTTATGTAATTTGGGGTATCTTTAGGCAAACAGTACAAAATTACAAATACAAGTGTAGACGTGAAGTAAAATTTTATTTAGGATGAGAAAATAAATCACAAAAAATCACAATTAGAAAAAAAGCTACAAACATCTCCAAGTCCAGAAAAAAAAAGCTGATTTTTATTGAGGTACTCCATGACATATCCAATATTTCCCCTTTGACCCCCATCTTACAGGAAAGGCCCATTTTGACTAGGTGTTAATGAGAACTTAATCTTTGCCTTACATTTATACGTCTGATTATTGGAAGAATTTTTCACAAACTGGCTTCTGGCTTCATTGATTTCAAACCTATTTCCTCCTCCACAACCCATGTCCTTCAGGTGCTGGGCACCATTGTACACGAGCATATTGCAATCCCCCTTTGGCCCTGACCCCTCTGTCACAATACTGGGCACGGAGAGAGATGGGAGTGTTCCTAGAAGCCGTATCTATACCAGGGTGGCTTAGTAATGCCTTAAATAATACATAGAAGTAACTGTAAACCACATCAATGTATCCAATTAAACCCCAAATAAATGTATCGTTAGTGAATCCTCATCGGCCTCATATCACAAATGTGGCTCCCCCCCCCACAAGGTCACCTGAAACAGGAGTGGAAACAGAAAGTGGCCTTAACTGATTGACGTTAAAATACCATAATTTTTTGTGTATAAGATGATACTTTTGTCTAAAATTGTTAGACCAAAAATTGGGGATCATCTCATACATGGGAATAACTTGTTGATATTAATTTCTTAATGTTGGGTCAGAAAAGTAGAGGTCATCTTATACATAGGGGTGCATATACATGGAAAAATATAGTATATTGGTTTTGCCTATTTTACAGTGACTATGAATACACTCCTGGGTCCTTCCCAGGCCTTGGAAGGGGCCTCTCCATTAGGGGTGGGGGTGGGGGGGTCCTCAGCTTAAGCTTCCTTAGCCCTAGCATAAATCCCAAGTATAGATTCTTAGAGAAGTGTTAATAACCCACACCCCAGCCTTACAGACAGCTCAAAGCACATAGTAAAGAAACTATGGTAGCCTGGTGCCAACAAAGGTATCTTCTCTGTCTAATGACAGGACTTGTCCAATGGCAGACAAGCCACAAGATTTCTCAATACTCCCCCACCCCCAATGCAGTTTCTGCTTTGGATAAAAATGCCTTTTTTTTTTTTTTTTTTTTTTTTTACTGTGGGTCATAGTATCAGTAAGAAAGATCATGGGACATCTATCTATGTATAGCACAACAGAAATAAGTATTCAACTGAGACCTAAGACTATACAGCCATCTTGGGTCAATTATCTACTTTTCCCAGGACTTAGTGGTGATAAAAGCTTTGCTCATACTTTTCCTTTGGCCTAAAACCTCCATCCAGCACACATCTCACATCTGACCCTGAGCCACGGAGCCCTCCTAGCAACTCCAAGGCCCCAACCTCTCCCCTATCTGAACTACAAGTTTTAACAATTCCCTTAACAAATACTTGTTAAGTACCCGTTTTGGGCTGGCCTTCGGTGAAATCTTAAGGGATAGCTTACAAAGCATTTTATGTGAGTCCATCTCTGTTTAGCCAGATTATAAACAAATTGGTGACAGGGACCAGGATTTCTTGCTGGCCCATCACCGTTCTGGGGATGTCAGCACTGAATAGATACTTATCTGATTCATGCAGTTCTGTCTCCCCCTTGAGGATCAAACCTCTTGGCAGCTGCTTCCTTAGCAAACCGGAGACGCTCTAACTGGGTGGAGAAGGTAGACTTATTTTTTGGAGAAATCCTAATGGAGTTCCCCCAACCTTGCTAATGAGCTCTTGGATACTTTGTAGCTCATATTTGAAGCAACCTTCTTCTCCAGTAAACTGTTTAGGAGGTTTGATTTTTAATAGGATGCTAGTCCAAATCTAGTTACTGATACCCCTACCCTGACCCCAGATTTCTTTGTGAGGTTGTGAGATTTGAGGGCACTCAGAACTGGAGTAAACTCACTATCACCCAATGCAAACAGTCACACTGCGTGCTGGGCTGTACAACTTCCACTTGTCTTATTTCTGTCCTGGGAGGCAGCAGAGAGAAGTAGGAAGAGCAGGCTCAAGGCTCACTCCGCCCTGACTTCAGTGGGGGTGCTGCCCTCACAGGCTGTGGGAGCCTTTGGCCAAGCCCCCTCCCCTCTCCCAGCCTTGCTTTCCTCCCATGGAAATGGGGACATTGACAGAACGCATGGCATCTGGGGCTGTGGGATTTATGTGTGCAAGGCTTCCAGACGCCTGTGGGAGTTTAGTTGACAAGGTGGTTCCCTGTTGGTGCAGCTTCTCTGTCTCCTCAATCTTGTCCTTGTAGATTTTCTCACCCACACAAATGCCCCACACTCCTTGCACTTGCACCTACTCCTTGCTCCAGAGCTGTTAATTTTTTCTTTTCTTATCCTCACCTTGGGGCTTGTATGGGGGTCCAGCAGTGGGTTTGCTATCAATAGGAAGGAGCTCAGTTGATTCCTTTTCCATGATGGACAAGTAGCCCTGTAAGGAGAACTGCAAATGCCAAGACTTCCAGGAAATTATCCCAACTTCTGGCCCAGGGGTGGGTGGGCATCTATGAGTAGCCTCCAGAAATAAGTAGCTTTACTTGATTTTTATGAACCTTAAGAAACTACATTTTACTTTGTTCAGAACTGAGCTTATGAGGCTCTGCCATTTGCTGGGTCCTTCTCTATGTCTTAAATCAATGAGGATGCTTTATCTGGGGCTAGTCAGGTAACCTCTCCGTGTCTCAGCTTTCTCATCTGTAAAGTGGGTGTATTCATGATTCCTGACTGACAGGGAGTGTCAAGTAAATGTCTTCTTCATCTTGGTAGACAGCAACTCTGCCTTCCCATTGCCAGACCCAAAGGCTTCATGTCAGTCACCATTGATTTCTCTCTCTCCTTCCTTAGCTCCAACCTATCAGCAAATCTTGTCAGTTCTACCTTTACAATCATTCAAGAATCTGACCATTTCTCCGTGCTTCCACTGCTAACCAGGACCCACCAGCTTCTTTTGCCTGGATTAGGACAATGGCTTCCACTTGCTCCATTTTAGTCCATTCTTCACATTACTGCTAGTGTGATCTATTTGACGTGTAAGTCAGATTAAGTGTCTCTTGTGCTTAGGACCCTTCAAAGGCTTTGCATCTCACTCAGAAACAAAACAAAACAAAACAAGACAAGACAAGACAAAACAAAACAGAATCCTTCCACGCTGCAGCCCCAGTCTCTCACTACCCCTGCACCACATGGCTGCAGCACATGAGCCTTCTTACTCTTCCTTGAACATGCCGACCACCTTCCTACTTCAGGGCCTTTGCATGTGCTGTCACCTCCACCTGGAATGCCCTTCCCGTGGATATCCACAGGACTCACTCCCTCACTCCTTATTAGAGAGAACTTCCTTGATAACTCTACATACAATAGCAAATCCTATCCCTACTTACCCTGACCCCCTCACTCTATCATATGTATTTTTTTTGTTTACTATTTTTCTCCCCCAACCAGAACATACCTTCTGTGAGGGTAGGGCCTCTGCCTCTTGTTCACTATTCTCAGTGTTCAGAATAGGGCTTTGTACATCACTGCGGGCGTTCTTTAAATATATGTTGAAAGAGTGGGTTAAGTGAAGTAGCATGTGAAATTCCTTCATAAATTAAAGGGAATATATAAAACTGAGTTGTCACTAAAGTGACATTAGCTAACATTTATTGATTGTTTACTATGGTCATCCACCTTGTTAAATAAAGGTTTACTATACACCATTATCTCATTTATTCTTCAAAACAATGTAAGAGATCCCTATTATTATTTATTATTTTACTCAGAGAAATTATTTTCTCAGTAACTTACTGATGAGGAAGAAGGGAAAAAGTTACCAGTTGGTTAAAACACTACAAACCCACACCTAGGGTGACTTGTCATTTTTTAAAAACATGACCTTATGGTGTCAGCCTTGTGTCTGCTTCCCCCAGACCAACTTCTATGAACTAGGTTGGGCTCTGCCTGAGGACAACACATTGGGTGAAGTGAATGATCCCCTCAAAAACATGCTGACCTCTCATTTCATTCACCCTTCTCTCCTAATCTAAAACTTTATTACTGGGAAGAAAGCCAAGTAGGGAAAACCCCACCGGCAGCCCCAAATTTCTTGATCTAAAGGGGTCTTTGAGGTCATCGGCCTGCCCCCTTCTTTTGACACAGGAAATCAGCCCTCAGAAGGCAGTCTCCTGATGAGATGGCGCTACTTTCCTTAACTCCTTGTTCAAAATCAGCACATGAAGCGTACACTCCATCAACCTATCTTGAACTTTGTAAGCTCCTTGAGGATTTTAAAGGACAAGGGGACACACTTGCTCTATTTTTGCGGATGTCTTCCTAAAACACCCCAGGTGTTTTATTTAGATTCTTTAAAAAATATTTGGGACCCCATTATTGTCTCGAGTGATCCATGGGCATCTGTTCTGATGATAGCAGACTTGGCTAAATGCAGTGCTGGGCTTTCGCCATATAGATGCCTCTTCCAGAGACCTGCTGCCAGAATCTATCATCACAAATCAGAAATCTCAACCTCAGGTGGAAAATATTCCTGACAAATTTGTAAGCAGCAGGCAGGACAGATTTGTTCGGAAGAGCAGCAAAACGTATTTTTGTTCCTCCTTTGTGACTTGCATAAGAAAGCAAGGAAGGCAGAGGGAAGACCAAGTATTAATATTAATTTCTTTGTGCAATTTCATTGTTATTCACTCAAGAAGTAATGCTCCATTTCAAAATATGTGCTTGTCATTGTTTCCACTGAATAAATGAAAACTACTATAACATATACCGTACATCTTTCCAGAATTATTTCTGATTGTCCAGAAAGAGGAAAATGCCCTGATTTCCCATGAAATGCCGGTACCAGCGTAACATATTAGTGCCACACAGTGCCACTCCATTACGCACTTCCTGGGCCTCTCACTGAAATATTCTTGTAACAAGACCTTCAGAATGCCTGGTGCCAAGTAGGTGCTGCCTGCCTGGTCTGTGATGATGATAAACAGCCTTCTAAGTGCATGTACTGAGTTTAAGAAACATAACACCACAGCACATAAAACCACATGCCAGATCTCACACAGTTGCCAAATCACATCTGCCCCTATCTCTCCTGATGATTCTTCCCCAAAATATAGGCCTGGCACCTTGCCCTGAATGTCAGCCAACTGGACATTAGCAGACCAGGCTAGCGAGGGAAACCCAGCTATGCACCCCTATAAATCTCAGCCAAAGCCAAAGCTTGATCGTCTTAGTGTCTGTGGGCAGCGGCTGTGCCGTGTGAGTAAGTAGAATTTGCAGATAAACTGGAGACCTATTTTAGACAACCGGAGGGAAAACATTCCAAATTCTCTGCTCTCAAACACACCGATGAAAGGGGTAACAAGTAACAACTGTTATACTCTGAGTCTTTTGACTGGAAGTTTACTTTCTGAGTGAGGCGCCGATGAGAGGTACATGGCCAAAACACGGGTACCCATATAGAGGTGGGAAAGCAGAGGAGTTCGTAGACTGGGAAACAAATCCCCGTATAATTGAGAGTTAGCCGCAGTACTGGTTCCTTTTGTGATTATCCTGGAGTTAGCTTCTACGGTATAAAGGGCAAAAGCAAGCTGCAGAGATTAAATTCTTATCCAGGGGTTCCCCTTAATATTTAAGTGTCTCAGGTCATAAACCTTAATCCTTGAGTAAGACATTGTGTATTTCAAAGTCAAATTCTATATACACACATGTAAGTAAGTGGCCCAAACATGGCCCAACGGGTCACACAGCTGGTTGCTAACAGAAGTTACTTTTGGGAGGACAGGGAGGGCTGGGAGTGGGGTGGGAGGGGGCAAAAAGGAGGTGCTTTTAAAAACTTTTTTGTTTAGATTTTAAAATGAGAATATATTTACGTAAGAAACATAAAAAAATCATTATGAAACTGAAGTGCAGTTGGCCCTCGGGCAACGTGGGGGTTAGGGGTGCTGCGTTCCTGGTGCAGTTGAAAATCTGAACATAGCTTTTGACTCCCCCAAAACTTAACTACTAATACCTGACCAGAAGTCTCACCAATAGCCTATGTAGTTGATTAACGCACATTTTGTTTGTTATATGTATTATATGTTGCATTCTTATCATAAAGCAAGCTAGAGAAAAGACAGAAAATCATAAGAAAGAGAAAATACATTTACTGTAGTTATTGAAAAAATCTGCATGTAAGTGGACCCTCAGAGTTCAAATGTGTTTTGTTCAAGGGTCAACTGAATCTAGAGGGCAGGGGGTTTCTGTGGCCCCAGGTCCCTCGCACACCAACGTATTTTGTGCTGACCTAACCTGAAATCACTCTTTACACGTTTCTTTTTGTAGTTGTATTTATTTAGCTAGGTTAATTTTATTCGCTGAGACATAAATCACTTGCAATACCATTTATAATTTGATATATATGCAATTCTTATACTGTGATAATGCTTTGAAATTACTGTAATTACTGTCTGTTTCAGTCCTCTTAAAAGAAAGGTGTAGGCTTCCCTCTTTTTTAATAGGTAAAGAATTGTGGCACAAAGATGAAATGTATCTTTTCAAGGTCTTGTAACAGCAAATAGTTAGCAAAGGGTAGAAATTATTTATGATTTCAGTTGTTTCATAATGTATTTCTTTTCTAAAAGTCTTTGCTGACCTGACTAATGAATGATTGTTGCAAAGCCTGATGGAATCTGGGTACGTTTTTTTAATTTCCTAAATGTCCCATAATCCAAAGTAAAATTTCTTTACTAGTCAGAACTGGGGACAGATAAGTGGTGAAGTCGATTCTTCCTTTCTGCCAGGGGCCTTCCAAAAGTTCCCTGTGATCCTTACTGAGTTCCTTTCTGGATGCTGACTCAGGGGGCTAGCAAAGTGCACCACCATGTGGCACTGTAGCAAGAGTTCGCTACCTCATGGGTGACAGAGGATGGGTGACAAAATGCAGGGATAACTTCCAGTGAGGCAAATTGATATGGCTTATTTCTTAACAATGTAGACATGGCTTCCTCTCTCTCCCACTCAGCTCAGACCTGGAATGTTCTAAAAAAGGCCAACAGCTCTTCTAAAGTTGGAGGAAATTGAGTTGATATGTTGTCCCCTCAACTACACAATCAATATTTTCTTTTGGGTATGAATTAGAAGTTGAAATAATATGACAGTAAAGGAGGTTATGCCAGCCAAATGTAAAAGATATACTTTCTTCTTCTTTCTTTTCTTTTCTTTCTTTCTTTTTTTTTTTTTTTTTTTTGTTGCCCTATTGGAGAAGGGAAGAGAATTTGGTGGAGAGAGGATTTGACAAGTACAGTATAACTTATCAGGATTTTAAGTAACTAGCTGAGGTTAGCCTTAGTTCAGATATGTCAGAGCTGTCAGAGGCCAGCCCTGAAATCTGTAAGACATTACAGACTGAAAACTCCGCGAGGACGGCTGAGGGTCTCAATGGGAATTCCAACACACAAAAGAGTCTGGAGTGTCTCCATGCTTGGGCCTGACCCCTGATAATACTTGGGAGTTTGCTTTTTTTGTTGTTGTTGCAGGATTACTTGTTCACCGGTTTTTTGTTCTTTTGGCTCCTAAAATTGGTCCATCGCACTTCTGGGACAATTCATCATTGTGTAGGGAGAGGCAAGGGATCACCTCTGCAGGGTCCACCCCCAGGGAGCCTGAGTATTGGAGATTAGCAAGCAGAGCCCATACAATCCCTCCAGGTTAGCAAGGGAGAGAATGGATGCATGAAAAGTTTTCAGGCGCCTTAATTTGTTCGTACTGGTGTCAGAGATGTCTGTAGAAGCCAACAAATGGTAACAAAATAAACTTTTTGAAATGTGGCTTCTTTTTTTTTATCCTGCTCACCCTGACTTGAGAGAATTAGATACTCAGAGAGACAGGAAAAAAAAATTTTAGTAGAAAGAAGTGGGATTTAGAATGGGAACTTTGTGCCAAATTGACCAGTTGACAATCCACTTATCCTCTTTGACTCTTGGTCTTCCTATAGGTAAAATAGTGATGGTGATGATGATGATGATGGTTAATTTATAAGGTTATTGGAGGATCACATAGAAACACTATAGTTTGTGACATGAAATTCCAGTGTTAATTATTCATAGAGGCTTCAGGGTGGTCTATGAATTAGCACAGGATTTGTGCAATAAATGAGGGATCATACTGCCAGTGAGTTACCCTGAGTACTTGAGTCAAAATGAGATGATAGAAAACAATGCAGATTGCAACAGAATATGGTGGAATAAAGGTAGCTCTCTCAGTGAAAGAGTATCTCACTCAGGGTGTATGTTGATCTTCCTAGCTCCATCCCTTGCCTTGAATAGGATCTTACACATTGTAGGAGTTGTCTAACAAATTAAGAAATGCCTACCTGTCTAAGCCAGCGCTGTGTGGGGAGCGAGGAAGGAGATTTGGTTTTCCCTGGAATAAAGTTCAATGAAGAATTTTTATCTTAAAAATCCTGTGGCGTGACATGATGGGTTTATTTCCTTCCTGTTTAATCTTGGCTTTCTCACAGTTGTTCCATTTCTAACTAACACCCCAGTTCAGTTCTCTCTGCATGAGGCCATTTTTTTTTTTGTAACTTAAAAATCTAATTATTTCTGTCTGCCTGTCTCTGATTGTTCTTTTATTCTTGTTTATCCAAAAGTCAAATCTAAGATTCCAAAGCGCTGCTTCCAGGCTGATCCCTGAGAAATCGCTGCTGGTTTTGTAGGGAGCAGAGCAGAGGTCAGGAGATAGGAAGGGCAAAGTAAAAGGGATTTACTCAGCTCTGCTCTTGTTTTATTTTCTGTGGAGTTTTACTGTAGCTTGTGTTATGAATATAGTCAGTTACACAAAGCCCCATAACCTAAGAATGTAGGTTGGCCTGCACGTTTATGCCTAGGAAGCCATACATTTTTGAGTTTAATATAAAACTTTTCCTTTTAGAGGATGAATGTTCCCTTTAAGAAATACCTACAGACTACAGAGGACATGTGAACTACACATAAAATAAGAACAATTTGCTTTACTTTTAAATTTGCTCAGTTTTCTGTTTGTCTCCAATCCAAAAATCCACACTCCCCTCCAGTACTAAAATCCCCTCCTTTGTACCATGGAAAGCCCCACTTCTTTCTCTCGATCTGAATCACAGCATCTTTCACAGTCCTAGCTCAAGTTCTTCTCCCATAAAGCCTTCTCGGACCAAACCAATTCATGGAGCTTTCAGTACAACACCTGGGACATAAAAAAACACTCAGCAAATCTTTTTTTTTTTTCTTTTTAAATTTTTTTTATGTGGGTAGCTCCCTGGCTGGGAATGGAACCCAGGCTGTAGTGTTGACAGCACCGAAGCCTAGCCACTACACCACCAGGGAACTCCCAGAAAATCTTAACTGCTACTCTTACTGAATATTGCAAAGGATTCAGCTTATTTGTGTACTGTTCACTGACTGGTGAAACACTTTTTATCAATATTCTGTGTTACTTACTTTACCCTCAGAAAGTCTCATTCAGTTGGTAAACAGTAATCTCTACTTAAAAAACAAATCTCTTCATATACTTCTAATGTGTAGTCAGTTACTAAGCCCTGATTTTTTAATACTCATGTGGTTGTTTTTATGTCTGATTGTGATGGTCTTGCCTCCTTCATTCACTGTAAAAGTCCCAAGAGGCAGAGATTTACAATGTTTGATGCTTTCTTGTGTCTTCCTCAGTGTCCTGTGTACTGTGGCCACTTAGTGAGTTGAATGAGGGAGTTGAGTGTTATGTGGAGTGAGCTACATATCTAGGGAGAAAAATCACTATAAATGAAATGGTTAAATCAGGGACAGGTGGCTGTCATTGATTACAGTAACACTTGCATAGCACTTCCTCTGTGCCAGGCACTGTACATGCACTGACTCATTTCATCCTCACAACAATCTTCTGTGGTAGTGACTTTATTACCCCACCTGATGGATTAGGAAACTAGAGGCTCAGAGAAGCCAGGTGCTGTGCTCAAGGGGAAGCTAGGATTATAATCCCAATCTATGCTTCACATTTCTACAAGCACCTTGAAGGGGCCAGCAGATACCACAGTTCCTGCCACATAGTAGGAGATTAATAAATATTAGCTGAATGAAGGAATGAATAAAAAATCTAATAGTCCAGACCCAGACATATTGAATTTTCATAGAGGAGAGGATAATGTGGAAGGTTGAGTTGTGTGAGGCATGGCTTCTAAGGGCTAGCGATGAGTGAGCCAGGGTCCTTCAGGTGTGTTGGTAAGGTGATGGGATGTCCTGTTTGCCTGGGCCAGTCCCAGTTGATGCCTGTTGAAATAAGGTCCCCTTTTCAAATGCCCTTCTTAGATGATAATTGTATCAAGATCACATCAGTCTAGAATTTGTGTCAGTCTAGAAATGGTGTCAGACTCTCTGAATGCCAGGGAGAGCATAAGAAAATAGCTTTAGATTTTCTTTAGATTAACTAGTACTTGCTTGAGTCTGCTTCTTTTTTGGAGCCTCCATATTATGATGGTTCAGCACATGAACATGCTGACTGCCCTGTGTCTCTGCAGAGCAGAACACATTCCAGGATCTAGCTTCCCAAGGACTCCTGCAGGTTTCGGGCCTCAGACAGTTGGGATTCCAGCCATTCAGCAATATTGCCCTCAAAAGCCCATCTGCAATCATTGTATCTCATGTGCTAGTTTTGGGATTGAAAAACACACAGAGTATACTGATGTGTGTACAATTAGCACCCATAAAACCAGAAACCTTGCCTCAGTATTATTAGTTTTGTCTCTTTGCTTACTCTCTCTCTCTCTCTCTTTATAGAAAAGCACAAATAATATTAAGTGTTGTTGTGGGGATGTGGACTTATGACAAAGTGATGGGAAACCAATTTCCAAATATAAAATTCCATATAAATGTTCAAGGGAAATTACTGACATAGAGTGTGTGCTGGATATAGCTCAAAAGACAGGTTATTATCCTAAAGCTCTGTCTCTCTAGAGATGACCCTCCTGCGTTGAAAGAGCTTGAGTTCTTTTGCAAAGTCATCTGAAGATACAAGTCCCTGAACGTCACAGGGACCAGGTGTCTTCCATAGGACCGTGGAATTTCCCAGCTGAAAAACTTCCTTCCACTCCTGTTCTGCCAGGCTCTA
This sequence comes from Lyroderma lyra, assembly GCA_004026885.1. NCBI lineage: Eukaryota > Metazoa > Chordata > Mammalia > Chiroptera > Megadermatidae > Lyroderma > Lyroderma lyra. The sequence continues at coordinate 125,680 of PVJL010000094.1, read as the reverse complement.
GGTTACTGACCTTCAGGAAGGCCTCTTAAAGGTCTGACTTTGCCCTCATTGGAGAAATGTCCAATGTTGGGGATGGGGTGGGGGAGAAAAGGGGGAATTTTATTGTCATCCATGTGTTGAAGGTTATTGTGAAAACTGATATCTTAGTGATGCAGGAAATAACCTACTAATATATTACTTTGTCCTGACCAATAAGATAACCTATTGTAATTAAATGTTATCAAAAATTGGGGGAGAGGGAGATTGGGGAAATGTGGAAAAACGCTTTTTTGAAGGGAATCATTTCGTTTAAAAACCTGAAAGACATCTGAAAGATCTTAGTCCAACTGTCTCTTCTTTTATTTTTTTTTTTTATTTTTAATTTTTTTTTTCTTCTTTTAATTAAAGAAAGTGAGACCGTGTTAGTGGGACAAGACTGGGACTAGGACGCCAGGCCATGAATCTCAGCGCAGCGTGTTTCTAGTATCTCACGTGAAGTGGATCTTCAGTCTGCCTCCACGGGTGAACGAATGTCCGCCTCTGGCCGTGGCGGCTGAGACCAGAAACAGCCTTCCCCACCAAGGGTGCTGGCTGCCGCCGCCTGCAGGGGTCGCTGTGGGCTCTGGCTTGGGAAGGCTGGAGGGCCAAGGGGTGGGATTTGAAGAAGCAAGTAGTGATTGGATGTGCCAGACAAGAATATCAAAGGAAAGGACTATAGAATTAGACTTAAAGCTTATTAGAAAAAGCTAGGATTCCCTGTTCTTTTTAGGTATGTGTATTTTTCATTCATTTATGAAGCTGGTGGAAAGAAAACCAGAACTGGCCAGTCCCAATCCTTTCCAACTGTCCCTCTGGAGTTCTCTGTGTTCGTAGATGTAAATACTAAAAGTCACTAGGGCTGAGAGCACCTTTTTGCTCCAGCCTCCTCCTCATCCCCAGGTGCCAAAGTTAGTTCTGAAGAAAGCATCTTCCAAGGAAACCAGGGGGAAGGGCCTGCACTCACCTACGTACCATCCCACCTCACCCCAAATAAACAAGCTGCTTGAAGCTTTGGATTTTTGCAGCTCCCTGGGTGAAGCGGGGCCTGCCCTCTGGGTTTTGGGGAGGCCTCGTTTCCCTGGCGGTTGCTAAGGCCAGTGCTGACTCCAGGCCTGTTATCAGGAAGACAGTTTAAACAGGCCTTATCACTGTGTGTTCAATCAAGGTTTATGAGGGCTGATAAAGATGTCACCTAGTTGCTTGTGTGTTCATGAAAACTCTATTCCCTGGTGGGATGGAAATGCAAAAGTGTTTGTTTTATTATTTTTATAAACAAAACTTTGGGAGTAAACACATGTTGTTCTTTTGTTAAATATGGCACTTGGGGACAAGCACATCTGTGTAGTCAAATTCATTTGTGCCGAGGAAAAGCGGGTGAGGGCGGGCCTCTCGGGCAGTTCCCCTGAGAACAATACATGAGGCCTCACCGATACAACAGCGTCTTTAATATCATAGGTTATCATAATTGCTTATTTAATAATTCAGTGAACAGCACTACCCTTGGCTTAGGTGCAGCAATAAGCTATTGTATGCTTTTAATTTTGTGTCCTTTTAATATTACGGGATCATTATAACAAAAAAGGTATTTGCTTTAGTCTTTTATTTTGATAAGAGATTTCTAACTAAATGCGTGTGACATACTCCCTCTTTCTATGAATTTTTCCTCTTCTATTAAGAGGAAACAGCAAAATAGCCCATGTTATTTTTATTCACCTATAACTGTATATAAATAAGTAGAGCTGCAGGGAGCATAAAACAAGCATAAGAAATAGCCCTGCTTTTGTGCCCTGTGAGCTTCATTACTGCTTTGTGCTGGGTCCTAACATAGGAACTTGCACATAGGGTACCTCATTGGCTCATCTACCGTATTTTCTGTTTATTAATGCTAAGGCAGAATTGCAGAATAGAGGGAAAGAAATGTTTTAATTTTTCAAGTTCCTGCCACCCTTCTTGTTGAAAACGTTCATTACTTTTTTATTTTTAATTGTGGTAACATAAAATTTACCATTCTAACCATTTTTGAGTGTACAGTTCAGTAGTGCTAAGTATATCACACTGTTGTGCAAGCAATCTCCAGAATGTTTTCATTTTGCAACTTGCAACTCTGTACTCATTAAACAATTCCCTATCCCCCTCTCCACTCCAGCCCTTGGGAATGACTACTCTTTTCTCTGTTTCTCTATTTCTATGAGTTTGACTATTTTGGATACTTCATGTAAGTGGAATCATACAGTATTTGTCTCTCTGTAACTAGTTTATTTGATTTAGCATAATGTCCTCAAGGTTCATCTATGTTGTAACATGTGACACAATTTTCATTCTTTTTAAGGCTGAATAATATTCCATTGTATGTATACACCACATTTTGTTGATCCATTCACCCACTGATGGACATTTATGTTGGTTCCATGTTTTAGATACTGTAAATAATGCTGCTATGAACATTGGTATACAAATGTCTGTTTCAGAAGCTGATTTCAATTCTTTTAGGTACCCAGAAATGGGATTGCTGGATAATATTGTAGTTTCATTTTTACTTTTTTGAGTCATCCTCATACTGTTTTCTGTAACTACTGCACCACTTTACGTTCTTGCCAACAATGCACAGAGGCTCCAGTTTCTCTCTTTTTTAAAATGTATTTACTGCACTATACTTTAAATCATTCTCTTATGCATTTATTTATTTTAAAAATATGTTTTTTATTGTTAGACTTATTGGGGTGACATGGTTAGCAAGAATGACATAGCTTCCAGGTGTACCATTCTACCGTGCATCGTCTGTGTGTTGCAGTGTGTGCTCACCACCCAGATCAGTTCTCTTTCCATCACCATGTATTTGGCTTCCCTCTCCCTCTCCAGTTTCTCTTCATCCTTGTCAACACTTATTATTTTCTGCTTTTTTAAAAGAATAGTAGTCATCCTAATGGGTGGGAGGTGATATCTGCTATGGACTGAGTATTTGTCCCCATCCCCAAATTCATATGTTGAAACCCTAATCTCAATGTGCCAGTATTTGGAGGTGGGGTATTTGGGAGATAATCAAGTCACGAGGGTGGAACCCTCATGAAATGGATTAATGCCTGAATTATAAGATGAGGCCAAGAGCTAGCTCACCATCTTTCTGCCTTGTGAAGGTACAAAGACGAGGCAGCCATCTGCAACGTAGAAAAGAACCTTTACCAGATCCCATCTATGCCGACACCTTGGTCTTGGACTTACAGCCTCCAGAACTGCATGAGATAAATATTTGTTGTTGATAAGCCACTCAGTCTGTGGTATTTTGTTATGCTAGCATGAGATGACTAAGACAATATGTCATTGTGGTTTTGATTTGCATTTCTTTAAGGATTAATGATGTTGACCATCTTTTCATATGCTTTCTGGCCATTTGTATATCTCACCATTATGCTTAGACATCTTCATATCTCCATACCTTCTGTTAACTCTGCTGGACCATTTAAGGAAATTGGGTTCCAGCAGGCTGCATGCAGACTTTTCCTGCCATCTGAGACATTCTGAACATCTCTGATGTGTGTTGACCATTATTAAACATGAATGTCTTAGGGATAAAATTATTTGTTCATAATTTAGTGCTTTAAAAAAAGTTGTAAGCACACCTCTTCACCACAGGGGGTCTGCTCATCACATCCCACAATGCAGTAAGTCGTTGGATGTACTGAAGGAAAAGAACCAAAATCAAGTTTTTAATGAGGAGGGGTAGGAAGGTGGAGTATGCAGAAGGGGAGGGGAGAAGCTGAGAAATCAAAGGGAAGACTGGGCATGGACTGCAGGGTAAAGTAGGAAGAGGTGACTTTCAGGTTCAAACCCAGGAAAAAGACATCTATTCTTGGTGACAGTTGGGGAGGGAAACTCATGGACATTTTGTATCAGGCGATAACCAAATGCTACAAAGTTCTTGGAAAAGATTTGCTCACTGTCTTAGGTTGCATCTCCCCAGAAGCAGACACTGAAACAAGGATTTGAGTCTAAGTAATTTATTGGGAAGGAGATCTCAGAAAGCATCAGTGAAAAAGTAGAGAAGGCATACAGGGAAGCGAAGGAAGCTGCCGTAGAGTGTGTTTGAGTAGGCTGCTGCTATCCGCAACCAGATGTCAGGCTCCCTGGGGCCTGCCCTCTGTGAGATGATAACCTCTGTGAGATGATACTCCCTTTAATGGTGAGGAAGCTGAGGATTCCTTTCCATTGTTGGCTGACTCCTGCTTCCAGGGGTGTTTGCCTCCCACAGTTTTGGGGTCTGCCCTGTGAGCAGGCACAGACAGGCATAGGATTCAGCAGAAGGCACAGGACAGAAAGCAGAGTGCAGGAACTGACAGCATCTACCGTACTTGAAACTTCTACCAAATGCTTCAAAAAACATTTTATTATTATTTACTCATATTATTGATTGATTGATTGATATTTTACTGTATTCATCAATTCTAAGAAGGACTCCCCCCAGTTTAACACTTACGAAGTTAGAACCCATTCATGATCCTCAGGACATCTTTCAATTGCTCTTGGCCAGCTGATGGTTGTGACAATTTTTCTTGCCTGTGCATGAATGACCTTGGATGTTATTCTTGGTGGCATGACTGGACAACTGCAATTTCTAGATGTTTCTCAGTCAAGAAGGTATTTAAGAATTATTTGAAGAAGTAATATTTTGATCAGTGTCTAAAAACACCTTCCATTGATAGCTTCTGGGGAGAACAGGAGAGCACTAATATCACAATGGATATAGCAGCTTGGAAGAAAATTCTGGATATAAAGGCGATCTCATTTATTACATTAGCCATATGCAGTTGCCTTTTTGGTTGCATTCAAATGTCAGCAATTTTATTTGGTTCTTCTTATAAGAAAAGTTGCCTTATTAATAGTCTTGATGGAGATGGAACTGTGTGCAGAAGCTTGGACAGTGATGAGTCGGAATTAAAAAGTAATCAAGAGGATTTGGATTCTTAATGTATAAAAAAGTTTTAGGAATACCTTAACCAATTATTTCATTTGCATAGTGTTTATTTTTATATATGACAGCATAATGTTTAAAAAGTATCTTTCCAAGTCAGTTTAAAAGCACTTGCAAAAGTATAAAATAAAAATTTGCATGATCACAAAGCATTGCATCATAGTTTAATTGGTAGTTTTTCTTTCTTAGTGACAAAATAATGGGGCATCTTACAATAAAAAAAGTGTCTCAGATTTGGTGAAATATGACTTTTCCCTACCACGGACCTCAAATGCAGAGAGTGAGGTTAATCATAATTTTCAGTTCATGTCAAATTTTCACCAATGGTTTGTGGTAGGCTGATCCCTTATCTAGTTTTTCCCTTTTATCCACTTTCTCCACTTCTATCATCTCGTGCATATGTACAGATATTTATCCTTTTTTGGTTTTAGACATTTCACATATCATCATTCATTTTATCTTTCTTTTAACTTTGTCTATAGTAACTTTTGTTGAATAAAAATCCCCAATTCTGATATAATTAAGTTGATTTTTCTGTTGTTGTTGCCTGACAGACCATGTGTTTGAAGTTTTGTTTAATGTGCCCTCTGCCTCTACATCACAAATTTTCTCTGACATTTTTTCTGTTGACTTTATAGTTTGGCCGTTCATTCCTAGGTCTGTAAGCCATCTTGAGTCCACCTTTGCTTGTGGTGTTAGGTGGGAATTGATTTTTGTTTTCTCCATAGAGTTTTTGCCAGGTCACTATTGAACCATCAGACCTTCTTCCATCATTGATTTGTGGTGCCACCTTCATCATATATAAGTTCTCATAAAAATTGTGGGTCTATCTCTGAAGTCACTAATTCTATTCCATTAGTCAGTTTGTTTGTATACATTACCACACTAGTTTTAGTACTATGGTATTTAAATCTACCTTAATATATGCTAGCCTAAGTCCTCCTCTTTAATTTCATATAAAGTCAATTAGCCATTTTTGTGGATACTTCTTTCACATAATTATTTGAATAAGTTTATTGAATTCTTATAAATGTCCAATTGGAATTGCATTGATTTGTAGGAGAATTCAGGCAATCCATCCAAGAGCAAGGGATATCTCCCCATTAATTTGGATTATTTGGTACATCCTTTATTAAAGTTAATTTTTTTCCACAGAGGATTTATGGATTCTTGATTTAGTTACTTCTTAGATATTATATATATTTGCTATTTCAAAAAGTACTATAATTTTAAAAGTTAGATTTTTCAGTTGGTTATCCTTGGTTTAGATCAGAGATAGGCACACTTTTCCTGTAAAGGGTCAGATAGGAGATATTTTAGGGCTTGTAGCTATATAAGGCCTTTGTTGAATATTCTTTTTTTTTTCACAACTTTTGAAAATGTAAAAATTACTCTTAGCTGGTGGTGCTTTACAAAAACAGGCCTTAGAGGAGATGTGGTCCACAAGGTCTTAGTTTCCCAACTTCTGGTATAAAACAATGCTATTGATTTATAAACGTTGCAATTTTGGGGGTTCCCTGGTGGTGTAGTGTCTAGGCTTTGGTACTCTCAATGCCACGACCTGGGTTCGATTCCCAGCCAGGGAGCTACACCCCCCCCGAAAAACAAACAAACAAACAAATAAAAAACAAAAAAAAAGTTGCAATTTTATTTTATAACTTTGCTGAGCTCTCATTAGTTCTAATGGTTTTGCTGTTTATTTTGTTAGCTTTTCTTAAATATAGATGATCATATCATCTGCAAATAATACCATTTTTATATCTTCCCTTTTCATTCTTACCCCTCCTTTTTTTCTTGTAGGGTTGGGCAGGACCTCCACTGTAATATTCAACATATAAAGGAATAGAGGGTCCTTATCTTGTTCTTGTCTTAAAGGTAATGCATTCCAGGTTTCTTTTTTTCTTTTTTTTCTTTTTTTTTGTGGTTCCGTGGCTGGGACTTGAACCGAGGCCGCAGCGTTGAGAGTGCCAAAACCTAGCCACTATACCACCAGGGAACCCCAAGTTTCTCTAGTAAGTATATGTTTACTGAAGGCTTTGGTATATAATCTTTACAAAGGTAAGAAAGTTGCCTTCTATTCTTAGTATGGTAAGGTTTTAAAAGAGTCATAAGCAGTGAATTTTATCAGAAGCTTTTTCTTCATGGTTTGAGATAATGCAATTCACCTCCTATAGCCGATTAGTGAGGTAAATTATCTGATAAATTTCCATATATGGGACTATCTTTGTACTCTTGAGATAAAACTTATTTGAACAGGATTCAATTAGCTATTATTTTACTTAAGATTTTTACATCTACACTCATAAGTAAAAGAGGCCTATAATTTTTTTCTCTTATCATTTACTTATCTGATATTAGAATTTAGTTTACATTGCCTTATTATTTTTAAAATTTGTTCTGTTATACTTGCCCCAATTTTTTAAGTTGAATTCTTATCTCACTTGCTTATAACCTTTATTTTCTGATAAATGTGTTTATAAATATAAATTTCCCTCTAGAATTATTTTAGCTGTGTCCTCCAAAATTTGACATATGGTGCTTCATTACCATTTAATTATAAATATTATTCACTTTCTTTTAAATTGTGTTATTTTAAATGTTATTTAGTTGCAAAACATAGTATTATTTTATAATATGCTTTTTAGTTTCAATACATATAGCATGAGTATTTTTCAGGGAATATATTGTTTTCAATTTATAATTTTATCACATTATGATTGGAGACTAGAATTTATTGAGGCTACCTTTATGGTCTAATAAATGGTCTTGTTTTGTAAATGTTTCATGTGTACATGAAAAGAATGTGTTTTCTGTTGAATGTAGAGTTTGAGGCTATTAACTGTATTGTTCTGATGTTCAATATCTCTTTATATTTTCTTTTTCCTTCATCTATTAGTTCCTATGAGTGGTCTGTTAAAACTTTGAACTATAATGGTTAATTTATGTATTTTTTCCTTATATTTCTGTCAGTTATTGCTTTATGCAGATTGAGATTATATTCGTAGATGAATATATATTTTTGATGGTTATATTATCTTTTCATTTTTCCCCTTTTCAGTATATATTAATCACTTTTCCCCTGATACTTTTCTCCTGAAATTGTATTTTCTCAGAGCTAAGATGACTTCATTAGTTTTCTCTTGGTTCATATTTACTTAGTATGTGTTTATTCACTTATCTATTTTTCAATGTTTTTCTGTTTGTTTTAAGTATCTTTTTTGTAGCCAGTGTATCTTTTTATCTAATTTTAAAATCCAGTCTTAGAATTCAGTGAATATTTTATTTAGGTGTTCATATGTTGGGTGCGTAGATGTTTACTAGTGTTGTCTTCTTGTTGGATTGATCCAACATTACATAATATAGCTACTATTCACTTAATAACCTACATGTATAATGTATAATGACTACTTGGACTTATGACCGGGTCTCCAGAGCAGGAAATCCCCTTTCTCCATTTGTGTGAATCTCGGGAATCCCCTTTTTCAAGTCTTTGTCTCATTCTTGCAGTCAGTTAATATTCACTACGTGGAGAGTTTGCAATCATGCAAGACTACATACTTTGTTTGTAAGTGTGGTGTTATGTGATATCTGTTGAAAAAAAAACATACCCTATGGTGTCACACATACCGTAAGATTTCCACCTTTGAGCTCCTTGCTTATCAACTAATTCACTTAATGGCCTAGTCATAGAAACAGAATTCATTAAGTGAGGAGTGCCTGTAACCGTCTTTGTCTTTTATTAAAGTCTTTGTTTTAAAGTCTATTTTGTCTGATATAAGTGTTGCTATCCCAGCTATTTTTTTTTTTCCGTTCGTGTGAAATATCTTTTTCTATCCCTTTGCTTTCAGTCTATGTGTGTTTTTTAATCTGCTGTCAGTCTCTTGCAGACAGTGTATGTTTGGGTGGTGGTATCTTATCTATTCAGCTACCCTATGCTTTAAACTGGAGCATTTAATCCATTTACTAAAGTGATTATTGATAGGTACATAGTTATTGCCATTTTATTATTCATATTTTTCCTCCCCCTCCCCCTATTATTCATATTTTTTATCTTTTGTGTTTTGTTTCTTATCCCCTTCTTAAAGAAGTCCCTTTGACATTTCTTGTAATACTGTCTTGGTGGTCATAAATTCCTTTAGCTTTTTCTTGTCTGGGAAGCTCTTTATCTCTCCATTGATTTTAAATTATAACCTTGCTAGGTAGAATAGTCTTGGTTGTAGGCCCTTGCTTTTTATCATTGAATATTTTCTGCCACTTCCTTCTGGACTGAGAAGTTTCTGTTGAGAAATCAGCTGATAGTCTTATGGAAGTTTCCTTATAAGTAACTAGTTATCCTTCTTTTGTTGCTTTTAGGATTCTCTCTTTGTCTTTAACTTTTGGCATTTTAATTATGATGTGTCATAGTGTGGGCCTTTTTGGGTCCTTCTTGTTTGGGACTCTCTGTGCTTCCTGAGCTTGTATATCTGTTTTCTTCACCAGGTTAAGGAAGCTTTCAGTCATTATTTCTTCAAATGGATTCTTGATTCCTTGCCTTTTCTCTTCTTCTGGTACTCCTATGATGCAAATGGTATTACATGTAATGTTATCTCAGAGGCCCCTTAAACTATTCTCATTTTTAAAAATTATTTTTTCTTTTTATTGTTCTGATTGGGTGTGTTCTGCTCCCTTGTTTTCTAAATCACTGATTTGATCCTCTGCTTCATCTAACCTGCTTTCGATACGTTCTAGTTTATTCTTCATTTTAGTAATTGCACTCTTTATTTTTGACCATTTTATTTTAACAATTTTTATGTTTTTCTTTATGCTTACAATCTCTTTATTGAAATTTCCACTAAGTTTTTAAAGGATTCTTATAACCAGTGTTTTGAACTCTGTTTCTGGTAGGTTGGTTGCCTTCATTTCATTTAGTTCTTTTCCTAGAGTTTCTTCTGTTCTTTTATTTGGGACATGTTTTTCTGTTTCCTCATTTGGACTGCCTCTCTGTGCTTGCTTCTATCTATTAGGTAAATCTCCTATGTCTCTCAATATTTTCTGGGGGATCTGGTGGTGTGGTCTCTCTGGTCACCTGTGCTATGTGTTTCAGGACTATCCCTTGTGCATGTTGTGTGTATTCTCCCATTGCAGTTGAGCCTTGATTGCTTTTGGTGCATTAGTGGGTGTGATTGACTCTCAGACTGAATGGTTGTTAGGATTGGCTACTCCCACAGTGTGTGAACTGGTGTGTTGGGGCTGACCCCTTAGATGCGATTTGCCCTAGCAGGCTCTTGTGCCTGTTGAGACTACCACCTTTTGGATGTGCCACTTTATGGGGCTAACTGGGTAGCACTGTGGTATGGTCTGAAGCCAGCCTCTGGGTGTGTTGTTTCTGGTGTCTCTTGGGAGCTTTTGTGTAGGCAATTTCAGTCCTTCCTATAACCAAGCAGGAACTACCTGGTAGGAGCTACAAAGCTATATGTTGTTGGTTGCTGCCAGTGCTGAACCTGGAGCTGTGTGAGGGTGGCCTTGCTGTGAACCGAGGCTGGCTGCCACCAGTATTGGACCTGGAGCAGCTTAGCCAAAAGTCCAACCCTCCCCCGCACCAAGACTTATTGCACCTGCCAGTGGCATGTAAGGCTCAGCTATTTAAAGAGCCTCCTTAGGTTCATTGCTTGGGCTGGTTGACCCAATGTTGAGAGTGTCCCCAGTAAGCAGCATTAGCTGGATGGGGCAGGTTTCCAGGGAGTCATGAGCTGTGGGCAGTGGGTTTTACAAAGTTAATGCAGATTCAGCTCTTACACCAATGCTGGCCTGTGACCACTTTGTGAAATGCCCTGAAAACACCATGGCAAGCCACCATTTGTCTCAGGCCTGTAGATCCCTAAGAATCCAAGAGTTTCCCAAGAGAGGCTATAGCTCAAATTGGTGCTGGCTGGCCACCACCAAAAGTTCCTCAGGCTGCCATGGGCCATTCATTGCTATAAATGTCGTCTGCAGTTTGTGGGGTAGGGCCAGCTGCCTAGGAGTCCAGAGTGATCCTGGTGATGCAGCACTAGCTGGGTGGTATGGAGACCCAGGGCATCACCAAGTTGGTGTGCAAGGGCTGATTTTACCAGACCCAGTGCAGTTTCAGATTTGTCCCTTTATGGTAGGGTTCGACATAGAAAAGATGATGGCCTCCTATATGCTACACATGAGGCAGGCTCCACACAGGTACGTGGCAGCTGCCCCTTCAGCCCTCACCCCATAAACTCACAACTCAGTCTTGTCCCATATATCTCTGGCACCTCTCAAGTTGCTGCCCCTTCACCAGAACCCAGGTGAGTGTTTGCAAGTGAGTCTATGCGTGTGGGCCCTTTAAGAGAATGTCTGGGTTTCTAACCTCTTCCATCTCACCAGGACAGATGAACAGAGTCCTTGCTGCTTTTCACTGCCAGATGTTGTGGGGATTCCTCTTCCTGATATAGGTCCCCTGGTCTGGGCAGCCCAGTCTGGAGCTGAGACCCCTCCCTCTTAATGAGGGACCTCTGCCAACAAGATGTCCCTCCCAGTGTTCTACCACTACCTGTGGATTTGGGATCAGCCCAGTTCATGTATCTCCACCTCCTACCAATCTTGATGTGGCCTCTTCTTTGTATCTTTAGCTATAGGGGGTTCTGTTCAGCTAGTGTTCAGATTATTATTGAGTTTGACTCTTCTATAATTTAGTTGTAATTTTGATGTGATCTTGGCAGGCAGCAGGCATAGGGTTTACCTAATCCCACTATCTTGGACTGTTCACCTTTTTGTTGGTTTTCTAAAAATATTCTAGTATATTTTATCATTTCTAGATAGATATTTTATATATTAGATAGTTTATCATATCTAGTATATCTTCATAATTTCTTCACATACTTCCTGCTCTTCATTAAAATAACTTCTCTCATTCTGGGACTCTTATTAGACATTCCCATGTTTTCTATCTCTCAAATTTCTTAGCTTCTCTTTTACCGTGCCTTTATACAGATGACCTATCTTACTGGCAGAAAATAGCAATGATTTGAGACAACTTCTGGTGAACGTGAAAGAGAAAAGTGTCAAAGCAAAACTTTATTTGAACACCAAGAATACAAAAATCATGACTACAGAAGAAATATACAAGTTTAACATAAGCGATGAAGACATTGAATTGCTAAATATTTTGCTTACCTTGATTCAGTCATCAATTCAAATAGAGACTGCAGCCAAGAAATGAAGAGAAGGCTGAGACTCAGAAGAGTAGCAATGAAAGAATTAGGAAAAATCACCAAGAGCAAAGATGTGTCCTTAGAGACCAAAGCTAAGATCATGCATATCCTTGTATTCCCAATTACTATGTATGGATGCAAATGTTGGATGATGGAATAGGCTCAAAGGAAAAAAATTGATTCATTTGAAACATGGTGTTGAAGGATAACTCTATGGAAAGCCTGGACCACCAGAAAGACATACCAATGGGTCTGAGAGAAAATTAAGCCTAAAACACTGATAGAGGCAAAAATGACAAAACTCAAGTTTTCCTACTTCGAGTACATCATGAGAAGTCAGGATTCTTTGGAAAAGACAATAATGCTGGGAAAAATAGGAGGCAGTAGGAAAAGAGAAAGAGCAAATATAAGAAAAAGTTGACTCCATAGAGGAAGCCATAGACAGGAGCTGAGAAGGGCTGTTGAGGACACGACCTTGTGCACATCACTCATTTATAGAAATGCCAGAGGCAGAGCCAACTCAAAGGAAAGTAACACAAACCATTTCCTGTTGCTTATTGGACAGGTTTCTCTATCTAATTTTGCTAATTCTCACTTCTGTTATTTTATTCTATTTTGTTTTTTATGTCAATTTTTATGTAGTACCTATTCAAGTTTTCTATTTTTTTCTTATGATATTTAATTCTTAATTTTTGACTCTAATATAACCTACTATTTTCTTATGTATGTGTATAATGTATATTTTAATTTCTTGGTCCATTTGTTTCAATTCTGCTTTACCTGGTATGTATTGTTTAGCTTACTATTTGTTAATTTAAAAAGTTCTTCTCAGGTATCTAGTTATTTATGCTTGTGAATTCACTTTCACCTAAGAATAACAGCTGTTCTTTCTGGTAGTGTGTTTGGGGGAGAGATTGAAGCACAGATCCTGGGCCAAGTCCTCCTGTATGAGTATCAGGGGGAGGAGAGTAGTGAGCTTTATGACAGAGAGTTCTAGGCACCATAAAACCACTGCTGATCACTCCTTTTCCAGGACTGATCTCCATCAGGCAACTCTGCTTCAGAAATTCTTCCTTAAGCCTAGAAATAAGCAGTACTAGGGAAAGGCAATTTTATTAGCTGGTGGTATTGCAGCCACGTGGGCAGTTCAGACTTGTTTTTATCAGTACCTCACTCCCGCAGGACATCTGTGTTGCCCCCATATTACTATTCTAAAATGGGATAGACTAGGCTATTGCAGTCCATTTCTTTGGAGATGGATGAAATATAAAATAAAATTTTATTTATTTTATTTTATTTTTTAATGTGGGTAGTTACCTGGCTGGGAATCGAACCCAGGCCGCAGCGTTGACAGTGCTGAAGACTAGCCACTATACCACCAGGGAACTCCCTAAAATTTTATTTTAACATATATTTAAAATAAACTATATAATGATTTGTTTATGGTATACATGTATATGTGAAAAGTTACACTTGATTATTTCAATTAGGCAATTCAGACCCCTATAAAATCAATATTCTTCCCCTTCTCTATCATTAGTCTCTGAAATAATTGATGTAAACACATTTCTTTCCAAGTTATTCAATTATAAAATGTTCTATCTCTCAAGTCATTTTTCTAAACTTTTGAAAAAGAAAATAGTCATACCTCTCTGTCCAGACCAGTGTTTATAAATTAATTCATTCTCTTTCCTGGGTAAATAATATTCTGTGATATGGATGGTCCATAATTTATTTATCAATTTTCCTGCTGATACACCTGCTAGATTCTTCCAGTTTTTATAAATATAATCAATACTGCAATAAATATTCTTGGATCAGTTCCAATGAATGGAGTCCAAAAATAGTCCAAAGAATATATAGCAACTTGATATATCACAAAAGTAATATTTCAGTTCAGTGGGGAAATTGTGATTTATTTAATAAGTAATGCTGGCATAACTAACAATTTCCACATGGGACAAAAAAGTTTTATTCCTTTCTTATATCATGTATAGAAATAAACTCCAGATACAATGAAATCTGTAAAAAAAAAATATTAGAGGAATATATATATAATTTCAGAGTTGGGAACATTTTTTAGAAGAAATTTTGGAACCTGGAAATAATAAGGGAAAAAAGTGAATAGATTTAAAACTATAAAACATTTTAATATTTTATGTCTTCAAAATTTTTTCTACATATCATCTTAAGGTCAAATAAATGTTTAGGTCCTGGGTTTTTGTCTGATGAGGAATGGTGAAATCTTGTTATTACCAAGTCTACATAATTATATTCATATATAACTATGCTTAACTATATGGCTATCTCTACCTAACTGTATCTGAGGTACAAGTAGTTGTAATGGGCTTTTATTCTAATGATTATGTTGCTCAAAATCACATTCTACAGTCTGGAAATTGAACAGACCCTACAAAATAGTTTTTTATTGTAGATTACTGTGAAGAAAAAATTTACATAGTTCATATTCCTCTGAGTCCTAAAATATTTATATATGTGTGTGCTTGTGTTGAAGTTTCCTTTAGAGGAAATTTTGGAAATTTAATTCAATAAGTGGTGGAGGAGATGGTATGATGGCTAAAGAGAATTTAAGGATAATTAGAGTTCTTTTGTTTGGCTTTTAGGTAGCAAAATGTTTAGCTGTGGTTGGCATGCAAATACACAGTTAGAGGTTCCTTTTAAGAAGGTGACTTTGTTAATAGACACCAGATTTTGTTTTTCTTTGTTCTTTAAGATTAGTTGTAAATGGATCAACAAAAGTAGTGATTTGCCCCACTGACACAATAAAAGAGCATTCACTCTTTTAAATCTTTCAAAAGACATTTATTGCCCTAATTCACTAAGGTCAATTGTTATAAATTAGGATGTTTTCCCCAAAGTTAGGATTATACCCATAATCTCGTTTAATCAGGAACCTTAAAGATGATCTAGTTTTAGACTGATCTCATCTATAGATGAGGACACTGGGGCCATGGGGATTAAGTTAAGTCTTAGAGTTATGAATATCAGAGTTCAAACTAGAAGCTCTTAACTGTTTTCCTGACAGTGAACCAGGTTGCCAACAATAAGTGGCAGAGAAGACTAGTACCAAAGGCATTGTCTTAAAAGCACTTAAACTGGAAATACAATAATTGTCTCACTGAGTATTTTCTACTGTTCTAGTATATGATATTTTTTGGGCAATACCCACTTCCTGACAGTTTCTGTTGCTTTCTTGGAGAGTCCACTAAAAATGGATGTTTGTCAGACAACATCCAGACTATATACGGCTTGAGTCTTGACACTTCAAATGTCAATGTTTGGGTTCATTTTGACAATTGTTTAGTGATCAGATAAGGGCAGGGAGAAGTGACTTACAGAATTTGATTTGGGAGCACAAAAAGAAGGGAGTGCTTGTTTTACATATTCATGTTGAATTTATTTTACACAGATCATTAAATTACCTACTTAATTTCAATAATACCTTTTTCATGATAGAATGTACTTGGGCTACTAACTGAAGGTAAATTGTGATTTGTTCACACATCAAGTTCAATAGGCATAAAAATGGAAATGAGGAAGTGAGAAAGCAAGTAGACAATTTTTTAGAAAAGAGACTTGGCTGTGACGATAACTAGTTGGGGGATAATTAGGAGGAGGCGTGTGTAAGTTTGCACTGGGTGTGGGAGGAAGAATTATATGGTGTACGTTGGGCCCACCATAAATTGCTCCATTCTCTCTCATAATGATATATATTGGTCAGAGGTTTTCAAATTCACATGACACTGGGGCGAAATGATATTCTCATTAATATCTCTTGTATCTGCCCCTGGCTTTCTGTCCCTGCTGTTACATGTATATTTTAGCCATTCATCATCTCTTGCTTAAAAAATGGTCTTACTAGTCTCACGACTAGCATCATTCCTGTTCTTATTTTCTATGCTTCTTCTAGTATGATAGTTCAAAAATGCAAATTATATTCCATTACTTCATTGTTCGAAACTCTTTATAGCTTGCAAACTGCCTACAGGATAAGGTTTAAAATTCTCAACCTGATAGTTAAGTTCTGGCTCCTGCCTTGCTCTCCACTTGTATCTCTTGTACTCCCTTGATTGACCCCATTTAATCGTTCACTCAATAACTTTATTGAGGGCCTACTATGTACCAGGAGGTGTGCTGGATCCTAGGACAAGATGGGTGCAAGAAACTGTCCCAAAGAAGGAGCACAACTTGCCATGGTCATTGGTGGTTACCAGCCCTGCTAGTCTCCATCATGAACGTAGTAAAGCAAACCCGAACCATGCACCCTCATATGACTAATTGTCCACCCCAAATCATAATATAGTATAATTTGAAGTAAAAGGACCCTTGTTTAACACAGTTAAGAGACTGAAATGACAACCACAGACTGGAATAAAAAATATTTGCAAATCACAAGCCAGTAAAGAACTTGTATCCAGAATATGCAAAAAAGTTTGAAAAACAATAAGAAAACAAACCAATTGAAAAATGGGCCAAAGATTTGAACAGATACGTTACAAAAGAAGATACACAATGGCAACTGAGCACAGGAAAAGATGTTCATCATCATTAGTACTAAGAAAATGAAAATTAAAACCTAATGAGATATCACACATTAGGATGGCTACAATTAGAAAACAAAACAAAACAAAACAAAATCCCTGATAGTACCACTAACTGGTGAGGAGGCAAAGCAAATGGAACTTTTTATACATTGCTGGTAGGATGCAAAACAGTGCAGCCTTTTTGTAAAAGTTTTGCAGTTTCTCTTAAAGTAAAACTTACATTTTTCATACAACCCAGCAATCATACTCATACTTCTAAATATTTCCCCAGCTGAAGTGAAAAACTTAGCGTTCACGCGAAAACCTTTATGTAAATCTTTATAAGAGTTTGATATGTGATTGCTCCAAACTGGGGAAAAAAACCCCCAAATGTTCTTCAATTGGTGAGTGGTTATATGGATTTGTGGTACATTCATACCATGGAATTATATACACAACAAGAAAAATAAATCAACTCCTGATAGGCACAACAGCACAGGTGAATCTCAGGTGCATTATGCAAAGTGAAAAAGGCCAGGTTTTAAAAGCTATGTGCTGTATGCTTCCATCTTTATGACTTTCTGGACGAGGTAAAACTGTACAGACAGAAAACAAACCAGCGGTTGCCAAGGGCTGGGAGGAGGGAGGAGTGGTTAACTACCAAGCAGACTGGGCAGGTATTTTGGGTTGATGAAACTGTTCTCTATTTTGATTGTGGGGGTGGTTACATGACTATATGCATTTGACAAAAGCCACAGAACTGTACACTAAGAAGGGTAAAGCTCAATGCATGTAAGCTATATCTCAGTGAGAAAGAATTCTCGTTCAAGTATAAGGACCAATGAGGGGTATCTGTGCAAGGTCAGCTTCTCGTCAGTCCCTCTCTCTGTCACTCCCTTTGAGCTGTGTTGTAAAGTAGGGGAATATCTTGGGCTGTGGCGTAGCTGTGGCCTCCAATCCTCTCCTCCCCTGGGGAGCAGCACATTTAGCCATCTGACAGCACCTTTCAAAGAGAGCCCACATACTCCTATCCCACTCTGTATCCACTCAGCTCTCCCTCTTTCAGGTTTCTGTTGAGCCTGTTGAGTAATACTACTATGATGGATAGTTTATCAAATTTGAATGATAAATTAATAGGTCATCTTTTTTCTTTAATCCCATTAAGTTAGTAATTCAGATGCACCTTAAGGTTTACACTTTCTTTCACATACTAATGAATTTTCCAAAGGAAATAAGTGAGCTTCTCCAAGCCCTTAGTTTAGGAATCTCTTTCATTGTTCTTTCTGGGTTTTCCTTCTTTTCTCTGGGGTTTCTGGTCTCTACTGAAGATTCCAGGGGAAAATGTAGCTGTCACTGGTAGGAGAATTACTTATTGCTACTCTTTTCTGTCCCCCTGCCACTGGTTGGGGAATGATCATCCTGCCCACAGCTCCTTCGGCTGCAGGACTTAGTAAATGGTTCTAGAAACACTTTGATTCCAGAGCAAGCAGCTGATTTGCTTTTTCCTTGAATATGCTTCCTGTTTTCTGGTGTTGAGTTTGAATATATCAAGAGTTAGAAACCCAGTAGTAACTGAACAAAAATATAATTCTAGCATAGAGAAATATATAGGTTAAACGTGAACATTTCTCATATCTCCTTGGCTCTTTCTCAATTAAGAAGAAAAGAGAAGGGAACTAGTTCTTGGATCTATTTTTGTTGTTGTTGTTGTTTTAATTTTCTTGCTTTAATCAAGTATAATTCTAATCCTTTTCCTCCAACCTGAATTTTAGAATTTCCCATGATGCTACTGGATTCAGCTCTACTGAAACAATATAATTCCAACCGTAGTTCTTTCTGCATCAAAACAAGACCAAGATTTCTCTGTGAGAGTAAGTAAACAAGAGTATTCATGGGTCAGAGCAGCACAGAAGAGGACTAGGGGCCTCCTTCCCGACCCCTCCCAGTTTAATGACACGCTGGTGGGGGTGGGGCAGAGGCCAAGACACAGCGTTTCCTGGAGCCCCAAGCCCTCGTTGAGGCAGCTTTCGAGCACGTTCCCTTCCTGCAGTGAAGGCCAGCATTCTTTCACAATTCCACAGCTGACCCTGCTGCACAGATTAATTTATTTTTCCTGAATCCATCTCGTCAAAAAATTCCAGGGCCAGGAAACTAGCTATTTCCAAATCAACCTTTCACCCTAAGTGTTTCCCAGTGATGTTCTCAAGGAAGTGAGAAATACAGTTTGTTTCAGACCAGGTGACTTGACTGACTCAGGAGAGGTCGAATCAACTCTCTTGCAACTGCTGCCTTGAGAGGGCCACTCTGTGAACTGAAGGTTTTCAACTCAGCCAGCGAGAGGGCAGCTCAAAAGGAACCTGCCAAGTGCCCCCCTGACTCCTGCAGGATCTTCTCAGCCTCAAGGCCAGCTTAATCCTACCTTTGCCACAAAGTTTCTCTAAGCATTGACTTTTCACGGTGATGATGTGTTTCCACCCTAACAGCTTAAGCTCTTTGTTAACTATCTTTGGAAACTTCCCGTGGTTCTTAACACTGTACCCAACGCATACATTGGCTCACAAATACTTGGGGAACTTTCAGCAGTCCTGTTGCTTGGAGCTGTTTCATCCTTTTTTGGAGCGTAGATATAATTTGTTGGCAGGTAGGTGCCTAACTGCTGTAGAGGCTCTGAACTCTTTGGGAAGCTTGGCTGGGTGTGTCCAGATTTTCAGCTCCACCCGAGGACCCCCAGCAGATGAACTTAAGAGGTCTCTTTTCTTGGCCTGTTTAATTATCTGCCTCTGCCTCCACCAGTTTCACCACCATTTAATGGTATTGACACTAATAATGATGATAACAATAATGGCAATGAGAGCACTGATGAGAGCTTAGCATAGCATAGATTGAGGGCAGACTATCTAGTTTACATTCTCTTGCTGCTTCCTAGTTGTGTGACCTTGGGCAAGTTGCCTAACTTCTGTGTGCCTCAGTTTCTCATTTGTAAAACAGGGATAATAGTCTCTATTTCATAGGGAGATTATGAATTATGACTTAATCTATGTAAAATTTCCTGTGTTATCTATTATTATCATTGGTAGTATAGCTACCATTTATTGAATGCTTACTACATGTCAGGTACTAGTAAGAGCACCTCACATATATTATTTCATCTAGATCCTTACAATGACCTTCTGAAGTGAATATCCTTCTACCCATTTTATAGGCAAGGAGTCTAAGGCTCAATAACTCACTTAGATCATTCTGCTAATAAGAGATAGAGCTGGGATTCAAACTCAGGGCTGCCCACCTCTGAAGCTTTGCTCTTAGTTGGCTAATATATATTCTTATATTAATGTGGGTAATCATAAATAGGGTATGTTAATTCTGGTAGCTAGATTTCTTTTTAAATCTGGATTTGAAGGGAAATGCAGAACCCTATTTTTTCTGCTTTCATGTTCTCTCGTCACTCATCATCGGTGGTAAAATACTTTGCCAACATAGTGGAGAGAAGTACAAGTTGATATAACGGTATCAGTCACAGCTTTTGAGGTCTTCAGGCTGGCTGGACACCTCAGGGAGTCTGGCACTTGTGAAGGCTAGGCTGCCTTGGGTTGAGGGACATTTTGGATGGCAGAAGAGATTTGATAGTTATACTTTTGTTATTATTTCCAAATTGCTCCTATGACCTATGACCTATAATCTAGTTGTCTAGAGTTGAGGTTGCAGACATACCTGATACCTACACTTGTGTCATCTCATTAGTTTATGTTTACTGACACAGATAGATCTAGGCTTAAATGCTTCTTTCTGCCTCACTGGGCAAGCCCAGAAAGCTATTTAACCTCTCTGAACTTCTCTGCAAAGAAAAAGAGCAACACTTGATTGATTAGGTTTTGGAGGTAATTAAAAAATAGAAGTGATGACTTTCAGTAGGCACCCCATAAGGGTCTGTGTCTTTGGTTCCAGTCTAGAACCACAAGTGTTGGCAAGACTTTTACAATGAGTAACAGAAGGATTTTTCTTTTTAAATGTATCAAATGTAACCTTTATCACTAAGTAGAAAAAAGTCAGTGTGTGTCCAGACTCACACTATAACTGAGTACAGGTCACGTATTTGCATGAAATACATATTTATCCTCCCAACTCTCACGTAAGATAGGGATTGTCCTCATCTTGTACATGAGAAAACTGAAGTTCAAAGACGTAATTTGTCCAACATCTTTCAGCTGGTTAGTAGGAGAGTCAGGATGGATCCCTATGACTCTAAGGTAGTGCCATCTTTCTATGAAAGGAATAGCAAAAATGCCATTCATTTGTGAAATGTTTGTTGATCATTTGATATGCTCTTGGAACAGTTTTAGAGGTTTTATCTATAATACAAAGAAATATATGTGAGAACTTATACTCTGGTTGAAGAAATAATCACACAAATATTATGAACTTGGTAGCCTGAACTCTGCACCCCCTCATTACAAAACACATGAAAATTCTGGGTAAAATAAATAGAAATATTTTAAATTATATAAGTGAGCTCATAAAAATGAAAAGAAATCCCCCAAGGTCCAAACAAAACAAACAAAAATAAAACAAAACAAATCAAAAAGCACAAAACCAAAACCAAGAAAACCAAAACCAAGAAAACTGAAGAGGAGACTGAAAAGCAAAGTGGTATACATTTGAGTTGATGTTAGGGTTGTGCTGGGGAGAGAGGCGGTTACTGGTCTCCCTAACCTAAAAGCATGGCTTTTAATGCTCCAGGACTGGAGGTGATTTGAGATCTGCATAAATCTGGGACACTCAAATGGCCACACTCTCAATGAAAGTATGAAATTGAGGAGGGGAAACTGACCCACCAACAAAGTAAGACAACAAAAGAAAGCATCCTGGAATCAGGGTGGAATAAGATGTGTCCTGTGAGAATCCATAACAATAATTACCTCACATGGGTTTAGGGCTTAAATGGATACTACCCATGTGATCCAGGAGCTTGTCACCCTTCCTCAAGTCAAGTGACTGGTGTTAAAAAAAAAGGGATTCGATGAGATTAGCCCTGGGGTGCCTGGTAGAAGTGAATGCAAAATGGATCTAGAGGGAGAAACTATCAAGCCAGCATGCACAGAATTCATATAGAAAACTCCCATAAAATATGAGGTAACAACCCAAAATTTCAAATCACACACACACACAGACACTACAACATGAGCCAGCAATAGCCCACACAGTATCTGTGGAAGATGCTACAGACCTGCAAGAATTTGAGGACTCCATGGGTTGAACTTTAAAGACTGAATTAATCTGTGGCTGGCTACAAGGGGACCAGCCAGCATTCTCAGCATTAAGATGGTCCTGCACAAAGACAAGAAGGTAGATCTTGGCAAGTCATGCTTAAGGATGGTAAGTGGTGAAGACCAGCAGGAGGTGGAAGTTCTGTTTAGGGGTCAGTGAACGATAAAACTCAAATATTAAATTAAGACCAAATGGGAAGGACTTTGCATGTCTTGCCAAAGGTGTAGAGCTTACATGATGAAAATTTTGAAGATCTTTCCAGAATATCTAGTGATGCTTGGAAAATGCGAGGAAGGAATTAGAAAGGAGGAGCAGGGTTGATATCTGGTGGAATGCACGGTAGGTTGGGAAAATGGAGAGGGGCAGAAGTAGTTTGACTTGTGAAAGCTGGGGGAACGCAAGCAGATTCTCAGCACCTCTCCTTATTTAACCCAGTGGGTTCTAGTTGTGTTGTTCCTCTAAACTGGGGAGGATGTTGGGCGGAGAGGTGTGGGAGGACAGTGTGTGTATATTATTTTCTGCATTTGGCTCCACATATGCTTTCATTTGGAAACATAATCTTGCAGCTTTGAAAAAATAGCACAGCTTTAAAAAAATTATTTTATTTTTTTTTAAAGCAAAGGAGTGAGCTAAAGTCTTAGGTCAAAACATCTCTGGCGAGAGGGAATTGGCACGGCAGCGCGCTCCTTATAGAGACTCAGGTACCATTAGGAGCTTAATCCATTCTCTTCGTTTGGGAGGAACGTGATAACAATTGATCAGCCCCTCCAGATAACTCTGTTCAGCCTATTGTCAGCATTGAGGACGTCAACCCCACCCCGTTCAGCCCCACCCAGAACCAAAATCTAAAGGAAACCCCCAGGCATGGTAAGACCTGTGGCCCACCTGACGGTGGACTGACATCAAAACTAGAACTATAGTAATTCTGTAATATCGATGGCGTGCGGGCTTCTGAGTTAGAGATGGCGCCTTTACAGGTGCTGGGAAGGGTCCCTTTGTCTGGACGAACCATCTTTTCTCTCCTCTGCCAGGGCTGTACTTTCTGCTCTGTGGCTGGGCAAGGCCAAGAAGTTTGAACTTGAGCAGATGAAACGGTAGAGGGGTTTGCATGAAATTTCATGCTAGGTGCGCTCTAATCCAGCTTTGTTAGCCCCTTGGCAGTGGAGGTAAAATGAGCAGGGACAGGAGGACTTGGGGCTGAGAGTTGGGCTGAAACTGCTAGAAGATGCAAATTGATAAATAAACATTAAAACAATAAAGCACCGCTAATCCTCTGACAAAGGACAAATTGCTAATCTAACCTCCCCCGATAGGATGGCTGCCCCAGTTGAACAAAGGCAACTTTTGTAGTTCCTGTTTTATTTGTAAACTGACAGCACTGGTCAGTGAATGGATTTACTCTCACCTGCTTCCAAGAGGAGGGGAGGTGGCAGGTAATCCTCTCTTTCTCCACCCTTCTCAGGGAAATAGTCACCTGATCTGACCAGGAAAAACGTTGGAGGATGTGCCAAATTTTAGCCACTTTAGAGTAACTGCCAAATTGCTTTTCAACAATGGAGCCAGTGTCTGAAGGGGAAAGGGCTGGGGAGTGGAGAGCGTTTTCAGTTTATAATTCATGAGAGAGACCTTGGGTTTCCCTGCCTCTCTCCAGCCTCCTAATTCCATGGTTTGAGACCTTCCCAGGGAATGGTGGTTGTCAACACTTTTGTCGATAAGAGCTCCCTGAAAAGGTGTCTGCCCCCCAGGCTCCTGCCTATTGGACTCAGCCTGCTTTTCCCACTTCCTTCTGCAGGGCTGTCACCCAGGCTCAAGGTCAGCTCATTCATTATTCCAAATGACCTTCAGAAGAGAGACTGGTGCCGAGATCCGGCACCCTCCCAGACAGAGCTGGCCCAAGTCTCTTCGCCTGGGGGAAGTCACAGCTAAATCCCAGTCTCCAACGGCCTCTGGCCTCTTTCACCCGCCGTTCACTCTGCCTCCTGTCATTCCACTTCCTCCATCTCAAATGCCAAGGTGTTCTCGCCAGATGGAAGTGCAGCTACCCAGGAGGAAAAGGTGGATATTTTTCTGAAGTAACGGCCTCTCTTGGGACACATCCTGCTGCCTTTTCACATGCAGGAATCTTGCTCGAGGGTGCACAGGCTGAGTTCAGGGTGTTAGAATTCCAAAGGTCTTCACACCTCAAGGATTGAGGACCAGGGAAAAACACTTAAGTCATTTCTAGAAATTGCTATGGAAGCCCCAACTCATGCCCACAATAAAGGGGGTGATTTCAAATACAAACTCAGACTTGACTCAGAATTAACTGTGAATGACTGGGATGTTGTCCAGACTGGGCCTTTGAGATGGGGCCGGAGGTGGGTTTGGAGCCCTGCCCCACTGTGCCAGATGCTTTGGCTGGTTTAGAAAAGTGAAGGGGTGCAATACCTGATGTCATACTCTCATTTGACTGGAGACATCAGAGCGCAGACTCTTGGTTCCTGATCATCTGACTGATGCGTTAAGACTCATAAAGAATTTTCTATCTCTGTACACTCAGATACCTATTTCAAGGTCTTGTCCCAGAGACCATGGCTGGAGACTTGGTCCCAGGGGACAGTTTTCAGAGGTGGAGGGAGAGGGCTGACTGATGTGGGCTGAACTGATGTCAACTTACTTGGCTTGGATCTGAGGCATAGCTCACGAAGACCTCCCTCTCTCTGAAGGATGTCCCCCTAGACCCTGCTGTCTTTTTTGGAGTGCCTATATTTTCTTTAAATATCCTCTCTAATACTTTTCCTGATGAGGATAGGAATACTGGTTCTGTGTACTATGCCTCTGAAACTGCTCTAGTTCAGGTTTCTGGGACATCTGAGTGGCCACACTCAGGGCTGCTTTCCAATCTCCACTTGCATGGCAACTGTGGGCAGGCCATCTCTTGTCCTTTCCCTGCTTTCTCCCTGCCTTCCTGGACCTGGCACTCTCCCAGTTCTCCCTCCTCCTAGATACCTCTCCTCTCTCCTGCTTCGCCTTCAGCTGGCTCCTATGCATCCATCAAGGCCCACTTCTCAAACGGAGCTTCATCAGATAGAAGCCTCTTCACACTTCTGTATCTGCCTCAGGCCCCAAATTCATTCCCTTTCTCATTCACTCACCACACCATATTCTTTCCCTCTGTATTACTCAATTTGTAATCAGCTCCTCTTTTTATATAGGTTTACTGTCTGATTCCCTTTTTCAGGTCAACTCCATGGTAGAAACCATGTTTGTGTTCTTCAGATTCTATACCAGTGCTCAGCACTGTGCTTTAATACATAGTAGGTGCTCAATAAATGGCTGTTGAATGGAATGGATGGATGAATGCATGCTTACAATATATTGGGTATGATGCTAAGCACCTAGTGGCATTTAGTGAACTATGCTGTTTCTTAACCTTTTGTACATCCATATTTAAGGTTTGAGGCTATGGCCTTAAGCTCCTCATCATCCTCACAGCTCCTAGAACAGGTCTGCTTATGAGGCAGGCTGGTGCAGTGTTTAAGAGAGAAGGCTCTGAGTTTAAAGTCCAGCTTTTCCACTTACTAGCTCTGTCACCTTGTTTTTTTGTTTAATGTGTTTTTGATTGATTAGAAGGTTTAGCACAATCAATATGATAATGCTAGTATTTAGTATTTTTGTCTTATTTCTGACTTTAATTAAAACACTTTTAATACAATGTTGGCTATGTATTTAAGATAGATACTTTTTATTGTTTAGGAACGTCCTAGTTTTCCAAGTTGGAACCCATTGAATAGATTTTTTGTATCTATCAGGATGAAAAGTTTTTATTAAAATATAATCTAAGTCCATGTTAATAGATTTTACTAATATTAAGCCATCTGGGTTATCCTAGGATCAATGGCATTTGGACATGGTAATCTATTACGTAATATACTGCCTTCATTTAATTTTTCCAAGATTTCATTTAGAATTTTCTCACCTCTAACAGGGTGACCTTTTTAAAATGAAAATATGAGCAAGTCGTTTCAGAGATCAGGTTTGCATTGTTTCCTCACCTCACCTATACTGCATGGGAACTACTCCTCTCACTGCATTTAACAATTCTTTTACCAGCTATATATACTCTTTGCTTAAACCACCAAACACAGTTGCTCCTGGTTCTTTGGGTATGTCACTCTCTTTCATTCCAGTATGCTATTTAAAAAGCTGGGAGTTCCTTGGTGGTGTAGTGGCTTAAGGCTTCGGCACTGGTGCTGTCAGCGCTGCGGCCTGGGTTCGATTCCCAGCCAGGGAGCTACCCACATACCAAAAAGGAAAAAAAAAAAAAAAAAAAAAAAAAGCTGTTTTCTTCACCTGAAAAGCATTCTGTGTCCCCAAGTGTACTGACGAAGTCCTGCTCATCCTTCATCCTTCAAGTCTCACCCTTTTCCTCCCCAGCAGAGCTCTCCATTCCTCTTCTGTGCTCTTTTAACATCCCAGTTATATCCCAAAAATACAGGACTCATCACATTTTATGCAAACTATTTGCTACCAGATCTTTATTATCCACTAGCCTAATGGCTTCCACCTTGGGATTCAAGCATACCAAAGAGTAAGTAAGAGGGTTCATGGTGGGGAGAGGGAAGAAAATGTTACAACTTCTATTTATATTGTTTATTTATTTGTTTTAAGTTATATAAGTGAATATTAAATATTTGTATAAATAGGTTTTATTATATGTGCATGTATATTTACATATATATGTATTTATAACAGATCTCTATTATATATAATAAGATATGTATTGGCTAATAAATAAATAAATTTGTAGAAGCTAGTATATCTGCTCAATATTTTTAACCAATGGGGCAAATGATAAAAAAAAGTATCATTGAAGACCATTGCACCAGACAGTGAGTGGAGTCCTTGTAGGTGGAGGCCTGTTTTAGCCTCAAGTGATATCTTTCATCACTATCACTATAGTTGAGACAAGAAATGTATTTGCTTTATAAATACTTCAAAGGTTGAATGAAAGGGTCTTGCTGCCACATCCCTGTTCCTTTGTATACTTTCCCCTCTGACCTCATGATTTGTTCCCCCATTGTCCCATCCATTTTTCAACCTTGATGGCCCCACTGGCTCAATATTAGAGCTGCCAGATAAAATACCCAAATCCTGTGACATTTTACAGTAGGAGCCAATAGAACACGGTGGAAAGCAGAGGTCTGAGGGATGGACAGATCTGAGACTGCATCCTGGCTCTACCACTCACTAGCAGTTTGAAGTATAACACTTGATATCTGTAGAAAAGCAATGATAACATCTCTATGAGTGGGCCCTGGTTAAGATTATGACAGAATGTGTGAAAGCTCTTCATGCAGTGGCTGACACAGAGTGGGTGTACCAGTTAAGATCCAGTCAGTTGTAAGCAGAAAAAATACCCAGCACACACTGGCCTAAATAACAAGAGAGCTCATTGCTTTAAGTCACTGAAAACCCAGAGGGCGGTCTTCAGGGTTGTTTTAATCTACTTGCCCAATCATGTCACCGAGGTCCTTCAAGAAGCTGGCCGCATCCCAGACTGCCTCCTTCCTTCTTGGATACCCTTGCTGTGCAGGACTGTGCACTCCCTCATCACAGTTAGAAAGATCATGGATTAAAAATCCCAGGCTTCCTTCCAGTGAAGCTATATTTGGTCATGTGCTGTCACACCCTGGACCAGTTGGCTTTGAAATGCCAAGTGTTGATTGGCTCAAATCTGCATTGAGTGCTTAATCCCAAGTCAATCACTGTGGCAAAAGGATGAATAACCGATTTGCTCTAACCACGCAGGGCTCATGCCTTGAACTGGTGGTAGGTAAATCCTACTTGAACTTCACGCCTATAGAAGTGTGAAATTCATATTAGCATGATAACCACAGGATTACCTCAGCAGGTGCCCACAAAATATTCCTATTGTTCTTGTCAATAATGAAATTCCACATTTTGGAGCATGTTTCATTAGGACTGATCCTGAGCAGTTCCCCCTTTTAAATAGTAGGCATTGTCTTTTGTGTTCTAAGAAATATTACATTGTTTTATTTCGGTCTATCCCCTGGTCATCATGGATCCACATTCTTCAAGTGCTTCTTCAGTGAGTTTTAAGTGGATTTTTAGGTCATAGCTGGCTTAGGTCCAAAACGTCTTTTTGATGAAGGTGGTGATAGTGATGGTGGTGTCCTCATACATCTGAAGTAGAAAAAGCTGGAAAAAAATTTATAGGCCATCAGCTATTTGGACCTGCCACCCAACCTGCTGTTGGGTCTCTCAGTATGTGGAGTTACCCTCTGTGGGCCAATTCCATGAAATGAACATACTTTGCATTAGATGCAAAGCATATTTGGGGCTTTGAAAGAGGATTGACACGAAGCAAACCACATGCAGACATTTCAGCTGATGAATGACCTATGGATGGGCAGGTTACAGTTACAGCTGAGCTCTGGGAAAGGGGTAGGGAGGTGGAATGAAATGGAGGACAGCTTTTATAATTCTCGGCCTTGCAGCTGCTGCCTAAAGCTAATAACACTGCCAGTGGGGGTAAGAAAGAACTCTGTTGGCTTTGGCTTCTGTAGATCTTGCTCAACCTCTGTGAAGGGCAATGAACTCTTACATTTTTTACAAGTTTTTTCAAGTTCTTTCTGTCTTGTGCATGTATCCAACAAGACTTGGTTCAATATTCTCGCAGGAGACAGATCTTGGGTTGCCTGGCTGACATATTTCACACTTCACAGGACAACACGACTTTGTCCTCTGTGGTTCATTTTTTTCTCCATCAGGAGTTTAGAAGACATGTGAGACTCACCTGTGTTTCCTGAGAATGAAGTATTGATGAGGAGGTTATTAGGCAGTACTTTGTTCTGGAGAGTGGGCAGGACATTTGTGTTTGTATTAGTTTCCTATTGTTGCTGTAACAAACGGTCACAAACTCTGGCTTAAAATAACACAAATTTATTTTATTTGTTTGTTTGTTTGTTGTTTGTTTGTTTGTTTGTTTGTTTTTGTATGTGGGTAGCTCCCTGGCTGGGAATCAAACCCAGGCCGCAGCGTTGACAGCGCCGAAGCCTTAGCCACTACTCCACCAGGGAACTCCAACACAGATTTATTGCCTAATAATTCTGGAAGTTAGAAGTCTTCAAATCAGGGTGTTGGCAGAGTTGCATTCCTCTGGAGGCTCTAGGGGAGAGTCTGATTCCTGGTCTTTTCTACTTCTAGAAATTACCTTCATTCCTTGGCTCATGGCCCGCTCCTTCCATCTTCAAGGCCCACAGTGTAGCATCTTCAAGTCTCTTTGTCTCTATCGCTCTGATCTGCTGGCATCATCATATCTCCTTTTCTGACTCAAGCTGCCTGCCTTACTCTCATAAGTTCCCTTGAAATTACATCAGGACCACTCCAACAATCCAGAATAATCTCTCCATTTAAAAAGTTTTAACCCAATGACATCTGCAAAGCTTCTTGCCATGTAAGGTGACATATTCATAAGCTTCAGGAAGTAGAATGTGGACATCTTCAGAGGCCATTATTCCACTTACTACAGTGGTATAATTTCTTCTCTTTTGTCTGATTCTTTGTCTTAAACGAATTAATTTATTTAATATAATCATAGGGTTCACATAAAGAAAACAATACCAAAAAAGATATGCAGATGAATGACCAAAAAGCACATGAAAAGATGCTTAACATTATTAGTCATTAGGAAAATGCTAATCGAAACCACGAGTTACCACTTTACATCCTCTAGGGTGGCTCTCATAAAAAATATGGAAAATCACAAGGGTTGGTGAGGATGTGGAGTAATTGGAACCCTTGTACATTGCGGTGGGAATATAAAATGGTGCAAAAAGTTAAACATAGAATTGTCATGTGACCCAGCAATGCCACTTCTAGATAGACAAGGTCTGTCTGGAAAAAAATCCACCATCTTCAATATGAGAACAGTTTGCGTGACATCGATGTAACCTGGCAGCCAAGGAGAGTGGACTGAAATGCGCACGGCAATGTCACCGTGTTAGTCCCTGAGGGCACTAGAGGCTTTTGAGTGAGAATGTTGACTGGGCAGCTGTCGTCTTTAAAATGACTGAGCAAGTAGAACGATGAATCTGCATCAAATTTTGCATTAAGCTTGAACATGCCTCCATGGAGACTATTCAGATGATTCATAAGGCTTTTGGGGATGATGCAGTGAGTGCTGTGCAAATAAAAGTGAGGCACAAATGTTTCAAAGATGGTTGAGAGTCTGTTGAAAGTGATCCACATTCTGGAAGACCTGCAGGAAGCACAACACCTTGAGAATGTGGAATGTGTATGGGCTGCAATCAACAGAGATCGGTGATTGACAGTGCGGGAACTAGAAGCTGATCTGGGGGTTCCAAAAACTACTGTGTCCAAGATTTTGATGCAGGATCTTGGCGTGAAACATTATGGCAAAGTCCATTCTGTGGCGTTTGCTGCCAGAGAGGAAGGAGCATCATGCTGCAGTTGCTAATGACTTGTCTCCCACTGCTACCGACGAACCACATGTCCTCAGGAAGATCATAACCAGAGACGAATTGCGTGTCTAAGGCTGTAATCTGGAAATGAAAGCCCAGTCGTCCCAATGGAAGTCACTTGGTTCTCCAGGCCCAAAGAAGACACTGTAAAGTGGTAGCAGGATCAAGACCACGTTAACTGTATTTTTTTGATTGGGAAGGTGGTGTCTTCACAAGTATGCTCTTCTAGGCCAAACAATTAAAGTTCTTCATTGGTTGAAAGATGCAGTAGAATGAAGATGGCCGCAGCTATGGGCACTGGTGATGGGCAGCTTCATCACCCCAGTGCATCCGCCCAGGCATCATCATGTCTGATGCACAGTTTTTTGGTAAAACATCAAATCACCCAGGTGACTCAGCCCCCAACAGCCCAGATTTGGCACCCTGTGACTTCTAGCTTTTCCCAAATCTAGAATCACCTTTGAAAAGAAAGAGATTTCAGACTATCAATAAGCTTCAGGAAAATATGATGAGGCAGCTAATGGTGACTTCAACAAAAGATTTTGCAGAAATCTGAACAGTGGAAAAGATGCTGGGAGAACTGTGTGAGGTCTCAGGGTGTCTGCTTCGAAGGGGACTGAGTCGTCATTGTGCTTTGTACAATATTTCTTGTATCTGCTATGCACTTCAAGAAATGTCCCTATTTTTCATATTACATGGGTGGATACTTTCCAGACATCTCATATACCCCAAAGAATTGAGAGCAGGGACTCAAAACAGATGTCTGATGTACATGAATGTTCATAGCAGTATTATTCACAATAGCCAAAAGGTTGATCAACAGATGCATGGATAAACAAAATGTGGTATATAATATATGGAGTATTATTCAGTCTTAAAAAGGAATAAAGTGTAGACGCATGCTACAGTGTAGATGACCCTTGACAATACTATGCTAAGTGAAAGAAGCGAGACACACAAAAAAACAAACATTTTATGATTCCATGTATAGGAAATATTCAGAATAGGTAAATCCATAGAGATAGAAGTAGATTGGTGGTTACCAGGGTTTAGGACAAAGGGGAATGGAAGGTGACTGCTTAATGGGTACAGGGTTTTCTTTTGGAGTGATGAAATACTTTGGAACTTGATACAAGTAATGGTTACACAACACTGTAAATGTACTAAACGCCGCTGAGTTGTACAAGTATACTTTAAGACAGTTAACTTTATGTTATATGCTTTTCTCCTCAATTAAAAAGAAGTAAAGCAGCAAACAAGGTACATATTGAAAAATCTTACTTCTACCTCTGCCCAAACTGCCCAATTTTCCCCCACCCCTGTAGATAACCACCTAAATTAGTTCATTGTGTATCTTATCAGTGTTTATGCAGAAGCAAGCAGATGTGAGTTGTTCTGATTGTCTCCCTCTTTTCCCACCAAAGGTAGCATGCCATATATAAGGTTTTACTGTTTTGCATCTAATAATACATTCTAGAGTTCTTTCTATATCTTAATATTTTCACACCTGGATGACAGTCCACATTTAAATGTAACAGTTTAATAGAAGGATTTAATGCTAAAAATTTCCCTCTAAGTTACATCCCACAAATTTTAATCATGTGGTTAAAATATATATATATTTGCTGAGGCTTCCTCTTTGAATGATTATATAGAAGTGTGCTGCTTAATTCCCAAGTATTTGGAGATTTTTCTGTTTTTTCTTATTTGGTATTAATTTCTAGTCTAATTCCATAGTAATCAGAGAACACTTTGAATGACTTAAATTCTTTCTATGTTTTTTTACCTTTTTTTACCTTTTTTCTCTTTTTAAAATTCTTTCATTTTGAAATAATTGTAGAGTCCTATGCAGTTGTAAGAAATAGTACAGAAAGATCCATATACCTGTTATGGGTTGAATTGTGTCCCCTCCAAAATTTGTATGTTGTCCTAACCTCCCACACCTCAGAATGTGATATTTGGAAATTGGGTCATTACAGAGGTAATCAAGTTGAAGTAAGGTCATTAGAGTAGTCCCTAATCCAGTATGACTGGTGTCCTTATAAAACAGAGAAATTTGGACATAGAGACATACATAAAGAGAAGATGTTGTGAAAACACAGAGAGAAGACAGCCATCTATAAGCCAGAGAGAGAGAGAGACCTGGAAAAGATTCTCCTTCAAAGTCTTCAGGAACCAACCCTGTTGAGACCTTGATTTGGGACTTCTGGCCTTCAGAACTAGGAGATAATAAACTTCCATTATTTAAGCCACCCATTCTGTAGTTCTTTGTTACAGCAGTCTAGCAAATTAATAATCATAACTCAGCTTCCACTCAATGGTAACATTTTGCAATCTTGCATAACTATAGTTCAATCACAACAGAAAAAGTGACATTGAAGTAATCCATAGACCTTATTCAGATTTCACCACTTTTACATGTACTCAAGTATGTGTGTATGTTTGCATTTAGTTCTGTGAAATTTTATCACATGTAGATTCATGTGACCATTACAACAGTCAAGATACAAAATTGCTCCATCACAAAGATCTTTTTTTTTAATTTTTTTCTTTGCTTTTTTTTTGGTATGTGGGTAGCTCCCTGACTGGGAATCGAACCCAGGCTGCAGCGCTGACAGCACCAGCACCGAAGCCTTAAGTCACTACACCACCAGGGAACTCCCATCACAAAGATCTTTTGTGCTACTCTTTATGGCCACAGCCAGTTCCATGCCATCCTGGTCCCTAACACCTGGCTACTACTAATCCATCTCTATAATTTTGTCATTTCAATAGTGCTGTATAAACAGAATTGTATAGTATGTAACCTTCAGAGACTGTCTTTATTCACTCAGTGTATTTCCCTTGAGACCTATCCAGGTTGTCCTGTGTATCAATAGTTCATTCTTTTTATTTACTTAGTAGTATTTCAAGGTATGAATGTACCATAGTTTGCTAAATCCATTCACTGCCTGAAAAGACATTTTGGGTTGTTTCCAGTTTAAGGTTATTATGAATAATGCTGCTACAACCATTCCTGTACAAGTTTTTATGCGGACATGAATATTATTTATTTATTTGTTTGTTTGTTTGTTTGTTTTAGCCATCTTTCACTCTGCTCTGCCATCTTGACTGGACCCCTGGACATAAGTTTTCATTTCTCTGGGATAAATGATACATCCTTTTACTTTTGTTTTCCTATATCATTTTGTTTTAACTGACTTTCTTATAAAATTCCTCATAATTTGATCATTTTAAAATTCTATTCTGCCAGTCTCCTTCTACTGCTTTATTTAGATTATTTGCATTTAATGTAATTATTTATATGTTTGGATTTAAGCCTACCATTTTATTTTGTTTGTTCCCTCTGTTTCTTTGTTTCCCATCTAATGCTTTCTTTGAAGATACCTGAATCTTTTTAGTATCCTATTACTTTTTACTGTGTTTGTGTTTTACTATATCTCTTTGTATACTAATTTTAGTGGTTGTTCTAGGAATTAGAAAGTATACCCTTACCTTTCCAAGATATTTTACCCTTACCTTTCCAAGAGAAATGTAGAATCATTATCACCACATAGGACCTTTACTCTCCCAGATTCATTTTGTAGTTGTCTTATCTATTTCATCTATAAATATTGTATCAATGTTATACTTCTGGTTCTTAAGCATCAAGCAGAGTTTAAAGAATCTGAAAAAGAAAGTCTATTACAGTTACCCACACATTCACCATGTCTGTTACTATTTCTACATTTCTAGAGTTCTAAGTTTTCATCTAGTATCACTGCTATCTGTTTGAAGAATGCATTTTTAACACAGGTTTGCTGGCAATAAATTCTATTTTCTTTGTTCTGAGAAGATCTTTAGTTCACCTACATTCTTGGAGTATATTTTTGCTGACTATAGAATTCTGGGTCTACAGTTCTTTTCTTTCAGTATTTTAAAAATGCTATCCCACTTCTTTCTGGCTTCTATGATTTCCGATGAGTTATCTGTAGTTCTTTGGGTCATTGTTCCCATTATGTCATTTTTCTTGAGTTACCTATGAAATTTCATTTTTGTCATTAATCCTAATTAGTTTGATAACATTTCTGGACATGGATTTTGGGGTGGTTTTTCTGTTTATGATTGGCTGAGCTTCTCAAATTATAGGTTTTATGTGCTTTGCCAAATTTGAGAAGTTTTTAGCCATTATTTCTTCATTTTTTTCTGCATTTCACTCTTTCCTCTACTTATGAGACTCTAATAACACAAATGCTAGGTTTTTGGTGTTGTCCCCCAGATTCCTGAGACTTGTTCATTTTTGCCCCAAATCTTTATTCCTTCTGTTGTTCAGATTGTAGAATTTCTATTGATTTATTTTCATGTTCACTGATTCTTTCCTCTGAACTCTCTATTCCATCATTGAGACCATCAGTGAGTTTTAAAATTTCACTTATTGTATTTTTCAGTTCTACAACTTTCATTTGATTTTACTTTATATTTTCTATTTCTTTGCTAGGATGATCTGTCTTCTATTCATTTAAAGAAAGTTTGTCTTTACTTTTGGATCATTTTGATAACAGTTGCTTTAAAGTCTTTGCCAGGTAATTCCAACATCTGTGTTATCTCAGCATATAAATTGAGATTTTCCTGGTTCTTCATATAATGAGTAATTTTGTATTACATTCTGAACATTTTGAATATTATGAGTCTCTGGGTCTTATTCAAATCCTATAGAACATGTTCATTATTTATTTATTTATTTATTACTTCAGTAAGCAATTGACCCAGTTGGGTTCTGGTTGGAAGTTTTAACCATCCTTTTGAGGGTTGTGGTTTCAATGGCAGTTCCACTTTCAAAGTGTTTGCAATGCTATTCAGCGCTGCCCTGCGTTTGCGCCACCTGGTGGCCAGAGTGGGATGTGGCCGATGGTCTATCTCAGTGCATAGTCCATCACACACACACACACACACACACACACACACACACACTCTTTAGCTCTTTAGGCAGGGTCAGATTCCCACCTGTGCCACTTTGAGTGAGCCCAGGGATTTATAAACACCATCAGATCACGTTCCCAAACTCCTTCTCTAGAACGTCTCCAGTTCTTGCTAGTTCCTCGGATCTCCTTTTCAGTCCTCCAGCTGGAAGAAAAACGAAACAAAACAAAACAAAAAACAGGATTTCTTCCATTCTCTTTGCGCACTAGGAGACCCATTTTCTCTTCCTTCAGACAGACAGAACCAGAAGATTTCTCCTGCAGCCCAATTCCAGTTTCAAACTACCTTATATCTAGACTGGGCAATACCGAAGCTAATAGTATGGTAAACTCACAATTGGTTCAGAGGTACTTTGAACTCTGGTCTTCCTTCCCAATCCATCTGCTGCTATTTACTTTACAGAGTCCTCCAACTGCTGCTTTGTGCATTCTGCCTAGGCTTATAGCTACACCCAGTGCAAAAGACAGGGTAGAGTGTGCTTATTCCAGCTTACCTTGAACCTGGGGCTGAGTTTTGAATCGTAGTTAAGTTAATTAATACCCTATTAATGGACAGTCGGGCTATTCTTATTACCTGTAAATTTTGGTGTTTCTGAGAATTCTGTTATCAGTCTTCTCTTATCTCTTCATAACAGTGGATCTCAACATGGCTTCTCGTTAGAATCACCTAATGAGATTAAGTTAAATATTCCAATGTCTAGGCTATACCCCAGACCAATTAAACCAGACTCTCTGGGAATAGGACCCAGGCAAGAGTACCTAAATTTTTCTGCTTTTATATTTCAAACTCCTATCCTACCCCTCAATCCTCCAAACCCATTCTTCTACAGATGCTTTATTTCATTTAATATTGTCACCATCCACCAGACTCCTGAGTGAGATATATTAAAGTTGGCCTGAACTCAGCTCCTGAACCTTCACATCCAGGTTATTCTCCATCCTGTCAATGTAACTTAGAAATGTCTGCAAATGTGGCCCTTATCTCCATTCCCTTTAATCAAGCTCATCTTGCATCTGGATTACTACATAGCCATGTCATTGGTTTCCCTGTCACCAGTCTCTCTTCTTGGCAATAACTCTCACTGCTGCCAGGGGATCTTCCTAAAAGAAGAATCTCACTGTGTTACTCCCTTTGTAAAACCTCTATGAAACCTCCTTCCCACAGAGAGCCTTAACTCCTGAGCAAGGGACTGCCTTACCTGGTCTGGGCTTCTCCTAACTCCGCTCCAATCATCCGTGCACCTCTGCTCCCCACATCCCAAAGCCACACAGGCGATTTCTGAAATACTCCAGGCCCTATTATGCCTTCTTATTGTTGCTGTTACTGAAATGCTGGCTCCCTACCTTGATGCCTGGTCATCACCTTTTTGACCTTTATGAACCAACTGAAATGTTAACCACTTGCTAGTTCTTCCAGGTTGATGTCATGGTTGACCCTCTTTCTCCAGCTTTAATTGAAAGTATATGAGAGTGTACAAAAGTGTATAAAAGTGGTTACAAGTGTATAAATCTCCATTGAAATTGTCTGTTGGCATGACTGTCATCCCCAATAGACTGGGAACCCCCTCAGGATAGAAACTTACTGCTATTTGTCTTTCAGGGAAGAACACAGTGCCTGACTCAGAGTAGACTATCAGTGGACATTCAAACAGATCGATGAATATATAGCAACTGGTGGCCAGGGCAGTAGCTTTGTGCGATTAGAGAAGTGAAAGAAAGAAGATAAAAATGTAGGTATTAAAAAAAATGCAAGCATGTTTACAAAATGGAATGAGATCACTAGAGTTTCTTAGCTAAAAGAGAGTAGTATTTTTTATTTAGGTGAAGGTATTGATATTCTTTTGAAAACCATCCTGGATGTTTTCTCGTCTGAAGGAAAAGGAGATGCCAGAAAAATGTAATAAGTTTATAATGTTGTATGATAAACACGAGTTGTAAAACTCTAAGTTGATGAGGAATGCCTATGATCTGAGAGGCAGCATCATCTTGTCAAACTTGAATTCAATTCCCAGGTCACCATTTGCTGGAGGAATTTAGGCAAGTTAATTAACCTTTCTGACTCTCAATTTCCTATATAATGGACACAATATTTCCTACCTCATAGTATTGTTTGAGGATTGAATGAGGTAACTCATATTTCTAGTATGTAGTTAAGAACCCAGTAAGTAGTAAGCATTATTTTTATTTTCTGGTAGTTTAGGGAATAATCAGAAGTAGATGGGAGAAGACATACGTATATCTCATTTGGTTCTTTATTGTCTAGCTCCTTAGAGAGAGAGAGAGAGAGAGCGCCCCTGGATGTGCAAGTCCTAAAATCCAGGGGTGGGCTGATAGGCCAGTGTTCCTCCTCTGACTTTGGCCAATGCTCTTGGTCCACTTGAATGACTCCTCCACTCAGAAAGCCACAGAGCTAAGCAAGAGCTAGCACAATCCCTTCATACACAGAAGGACTTTATTTCTCATCTAAGTGTCCTTGACACCTAAAATAATAGAGCAATATTTTAACATACTATACCTAGACAGGCCCTATTTGCCAAGCACGTTCTAAATATATACTGTTGGGATTAAAAAAAAAATTCTCCTGCTGATTCTTAAGGTCTCTGCAAGTGCTACCTTCTAAATTTATGTTAGCTGAAATAGCCAGACCTTGAGGTGTCTATTTGAATTATATAAAACATTCAACTACTAAGATCGTGAGCTTTACAGAAATGATGATGTTACTATTGTTGATCCTTCTGCTATTTTTATTTTTTATTAATAGATCTCTGTTGTTCACCCTGTGTGGTAATTATGCTCTCTGATAACTGTGAAAAATACTGAGCTCAATAAAACAAAGCAAAGCAAAGCAGTCAGTATCCCCAAACACAATTTCATTGTATCTGTTCATAATATCTCCTCCAGTGGGCAGTGAAAAAAACTTCATTATGTGTGGAAAATATCTCAGTTTCAATAGGAGGGAAAGGAAGGACAAAAGGAAAGAAAGAAAATCAGTATCAACTGAGAGGGCATTTTCTATATTTTCTCATTTAATTCTCAAAAACAATTTCCACAGCAGAAGTCTTCTTATTCCAATTCTCACAGGTTAGTAAACTGAGGCTCAGAGATTAAATGAGGTCCACACACCTACCGCAAGGCCAAGCTGAAATTTGAATCTAAATCAGCCCTTGCTAAAACTGATATTCAACCCAGCTCCCAGGCAGCAATAGTTTTCAACTTAAACAATAGTTATTTAATTTTCACTTCCTTCTCATTTGCTCCTCTCCAACGTCTTCTTCACCCCTTTTCCCTTCGACATGCTTCCCCTCTGTGATTTTCAACTGCATGGTAATTCTCCAACTCCTAGGCAGCAATATATCTATGGGAATTAATGGAGGACAGGCTTGAGAATACATTCAATCCATTTGCAAACTCCACTGTAATCTACCTTTAAGTGTGTACATGTGTGTGCGCACAAGGAGGGGGATAGGAGGAGAGGCACACGTCTATATTTCAAATTAGCAAGTCAGTCATGAGTTACAACTCCATGCCAGTGACGTCTTTAGATAGCCAGACACACCGATAATCAAGGCGTAGATTAACTCCCTCTACTTGTGCAGTAATTTAAAGCTCTCAGCTTATATGGCCAGTTCGTGGTGGTGAAACATTCCTACAGCATATGGTAACCTTTTAGAAAACTTGCAGTGAGAAGTGTGGGATCCCTATCAGACATGCAAAGAACATGTGGTTGATATTAGAGTGTGCACTCACTCCTCAGGTCCATGGGACCGAGCCTATTTTTTTCTCCTTTTCCAGGACCAGTTAAGGCAGGCTTCTCTGCATTAAAAACAACAACATGGGGCCCTTTGGGCCAATTTGTTAGAATTTTTATGCTGAATTAAATCAAACAATAGTGCTTTAGATTGGGAGTGAGGAGGCTAGGATCTCATCCCCAGTAGGTGGCCTTGTATCAGCCATAGTGTCTCCCTCAAGGCTGGAAATTAGGTATTTGCGGAGGGTCACTTCCAGCTCTGAAAAGCAGTGATTCTATTTATTAGGACCAGAAAGAGAAAAGCTCCCTGGGCTGGGTATTTGAATTCTAGGGCTCTTCCTCAACAGTAGCTACTGCTGTTTGATTTCTCTGAGGTGACAGAGACCACTAGGCAAAGCCTTCTGAGTTCTCCACCCGACCACACACCTCTTCCATATCCCTTCTGCCACCCTTCTTAGAAGTCCCTGAAAAAAATCCTCCATCCTCTTGAAAGTTGGCCTGTGCTCCAGAGCAGGGCCCCTCAAGGCACCCAAGAATCTGGTGAAAATACAGATTCTGGTTCCAATTATCTGGGGTGTGGCCTGATACTTTGTATTTCTAGCAAGCTTTCAGGTGATGCTGATTCTGCCCATCCATGGACCACACTTTGGGTAGCATGTTATCCTGTTCGGGCTGCCAAAACCAAATAACAGGGACTGGGTAGCTTAAACAACAGAAATTTATTTTCTCACAATTCAGGAGACTGGCAGTCCAAGATTAAAATGTTGACAAGGCTTGGTTTCTGGTGAGAACTCTCTTGGCTTGTAGATAGCTGTCTTCTTACTGTGTCCTCACATGGCTTTTTCTCTGTGTGCCCACATCCCTGGTGTCTCTTCCTCTTATTATAAGGATGCTAATCTTATTGAATCAGAACATCACCCACATGAACTCATTTAATCATTATTACTTCTTTAAGGCCCTGTCTCCAATATAGTCACGACATATGGGCTTCAACATATGAATTGGGCGGGCAGGGAGCACTACTCAGTCTAAAACAAGTAGCAAGGGTTTGGAGCAGCTCTGGCCATAGAAATATCATATGAGTCATTTTATATATATATATATATATATATATATACACACACACACACACACACACACACACACACATTTCCAGTAGCCACATTAAAAAAGTAAAAAAGGAAGTAAAATTAATTTTAATAATCTATTTTATTTCACCCAATATACATAAAATATTATCATTTAAGCAATTATAATTGATATAAAATTACTGAGATTTTTAAAATGGTGTATATTTATACTTAGAACACATTTCAATTTGGACAGCCACATATCTGGCACTCAGTAGCCACATAGAGTTGGTGGCTATGGTATTGGACATTGCAGATTTAGAGTTAATCTCTTTCTGCTTCACGAGATTCCCAACATGGCCCTAGGAGGAGACATACATGACTGAGGTAGATTCAGAGAAATGATATTTGACAATTACAGGAGACCTACTTTCACCAACTTCATAGATTTGTTCTCCTCTGGCCTCTAAGTTTTCCACCTATAACTGTATGATGGTCTAAATCCTCTAAGTTTTCC
Organism: Lyroderma lyra; assembly: GCA_004026885.1. NCBI lineage: Eukaryota > Metazoa > Chordata > Mammalia > Chiroptera > Megadermatidae > Lyroderma > Lyroderma lyra. The sequence goes on along the minus strand of PVJL010000094.1, from coordinate 84,906 downwards.
ACCTAGAAAAGAGTAATGGTTAATTTTATGTGTAGACTTGGCTAGGTCATGGTGCCCAGTTGTTTGGTCAAACACCAGTCTAGATAATGCTGTGAAGATATTCTTTCAATGTGACTAACATAGACTTTGAGTAAAGCAGATTTTCCTCCATAGGTGGGTGGGTCTCATCCAATCAGTTGAAGGCCTAAAGAGAAAAGATTAAGGTCCCCAGAAAAAGACAGAATCCTGCCTCTAGACTACTTTTAACTCAAGACTGCAACATCAACTCTTGCTAGAATTCCTAGCCTGCCTTGAAGATTTCAGACTTGCTAGTCCCTATAATCACAAGAGCTAATTCCTTAAAATAAATCTCTCTGTATATACAATTGATCCTTAAACAACACAGGTTTGAACTGTGTGAGTCTACTTATACCTGATTTTTTTTTTTCAATAAATATCCACTGTTTTTGACCCAAGGCTGGGAGTCTGAGTATGCAGAAGGCTGATTGTGTGCATTTTTAATGCCATTTTATATGGTTAACTTAAGCATACAATGATTTGGGTATCCACAGGGAGTCCTGGAACCAATCCCTTGTGGATAATTAGGGACAACTTAAGTTTTGGGACAGTCAAAAGTTACACTCAGATTTTCAATTGCACAAGGGGTTGGTGCCCCAACCACTGTGTTGTTCAAGGATCAACTGTGTTTCTGTTTCTCTGGAGAACTCTAATACAAAGAGTGCTTCTCCAATTTTAATATATACAGAGGGTGCCAAAAAATTATGCACATTTTAAGAAAAGAAAAAAAACTGTATTAAAATTGTTATACTCAAATACACCCATAACAAAATATGAATATAAGTCACATTTGACTTCTGCAATGACAAGAGGTGCTCAAAGTGGTTACCATCAGCATCCAGACACGTCTGATTATGGCAAACTACTGCTTGAGCAGCAATGACCGAAGTGTCCATTTGTATTGCTGTGCATGCCATTTCAACTTCTTCCCGAAGTACCACCAGTGTAGCGGTTTTCTGTGGTACACCACATTAAGGTCCCTTGTAGGTAGAAGTCAAAGGGTGTTAAGTCAGGAGAATGTGGGGGAAATTCAAACAATATTCTCAAATTTCAAATACCACTTCAAAATGGTCTTGTGCTCCTTGAATGACAACCATGATTCCACCATTTTCTTTGACTGTCCTGCCTGTCCCATGGTGACACTAGCATTCATTTGATTAAAGTCATCTTTTGAGCGAACATCACACTGCACATTGCTACCATAATTCAATTCAACTTTGAAAACTAATTCATAGATAACATCTCTTAAAATGTGTATACATTTTTTTGCACCCCTGGTATATAAATTACCTGGGGATTTTGCTCAATGTCAGATTCTGATTTAGTAGTTCTGGGGTGGGACCCGAGATTTTGCTTTTCTAAGTTCTTAGATGACACTGATGTTGCTGGTCTGCGGATGACACTTTGAGTAGTAGTAGCAAGAGCATCTTCTCTGAATTCTCAAGGCATTTGGGAATGGGCCCAAGTCTTCTCAGGACTTTCTAAAATTTAAGGAGCCCATCATTAGTTCCTTCTTTAAGAGCAAGGGTTGGCAAATGTTTTTTTGCAAAAAGCTAGATTGTAAATATTTTAGACTTATGAGCCATATGGTCTTTGCTGTACCTACTCCACCTTGCCATTGTAGCATGAATGCAATCATAGACAATACATAAAGAAATGAGGATGGCTGTGTTCCAATAAAACTTTATTTATAAAACCAACCTGTATGCTGGATTTGGCCAATGGACCAAAGTTTGCCAACTGCTGGTGTATCAAATCACTCGACATGAGGTCATTTGGGGCAGGGTTCTTATTCATCTGGCAGCTTCAAGACCGCATGCACAAAAGGCATTGAATAGGTAGTTCATAAAAAAAAATGAATGTATGAAATGAGGTCCTTAAGACTTGGCTACTCATAATCTGCAAAGTGCAGATTCTCTGTTTCTAAGTAACTTTCTTTTATTGTCTTTTCAGTTTCTATTTCAGACAGTGCAATAAGAATGTGTCATAATTTTTATATAAATAAACTTTCTGGTATCTGCTTTCTACCTTCTATTGCCTTATTCCTTAGGCCAAAGATGTGAAAATGGAATTTATAAGAAAATTCACTAGTTCAGTGTATGATCTGGAAATGTATAATGGGAATATTTTGGCTAACAAAAATGGAAAAATAATAATATAAGTACAGCCAATACACAAAACCAATTCTTAACTTGGTGAAATATTTTATACATATAAAATGCAATATATGTTGCATAAAAATGAATATGACCACAAATGTGGGTGGTTTTTTTTATGTTAAAAATGATTCAAATAGAACGTATGGCATTTGTTTCATTTTAAATATAACATAATCTCAGTTTAGAAAATGGAATTTAAATCTACATAATCCCATATGCCAAGGATTAGTAAAAGTCTATGAACATTGCAGTGTGAAGTGGGATTTGAAAGCCCCACATGTTGGCATTATTGAATGATGGTGTGGTGTTACGAGGTTATTGTGACCAGTTGTTCAATGGTGATGTCGTTTAGGTTCATCTTCTTGGGAATCAGTTGTTGTGGGTCATGATCCTCACCCCACTGTCCTCTTACCACTACAACTACTCAGCTCTAAGGAGTTGGAGGGTGGTGGGAGAAGGCAGTCCAGGCTTATGGCTCTCAATGCCATCCTTTTGGATGGTGGGTTCTTAATACCATAGTCAGGTACAGTGGGCCTCATACCAACCTCAGGACTATAGCTACACTAACTTAACAGCAAATTTATCCCTAGCTAAACATCGTTTGCCAAGAGCAAAGCAAGTTTGATGTCTATAATTGTACCCATACTTGGATATAAACCCCACACAAAACTGGCTCCCTCCCTATCCAAATAATCCATTTCCACATATGGGGTGATGGCTGTTGATGATGGAAAAGATCTATTAGTTAATGATTATAAAGTACTTGGCTAATCAAAATGAGGGCTAAATAACCCTTTGATAAGGCTGGGCCATGGCAAGAACTGATAACCTGGGCCTCGCTGGCCCTTTGTGAGGTCTAGCCTTGGCAGATACCCACGTGATATGTGTTGCTTGAGTCACCAGCAGTCCATATCGATTGGATGTACTCCAGGTGCTGAGTACGATGAGAACTATGCAGATCCCAGAATGCATACTCCTTGACTTCTATCCTAAAACTGATTTCATTGTAATGAGGTGACTTAGCCCTTTGGTCAGTTTTTACTAGCTTTTCAGATGAGCACAAGTTAGTTTATGCACTGGAGGAAAACATTTTAAATGTTTACACGCACTCCTCATCAAACAGATACTTATACACCCATACTCATAGCAGCATTGTTCACTCTTCTAGCCGAAAGGTAGGAACAACCCAAATGTCCATCAACAGATGAATGGGTAAACAAGATGTGGGTATATGCCCAATGGAGTATTAGCCAACCTTAAAAGGGAAGGAAATTTTGGTACATGCTACAATATAGATGAATCTAGGAAACATTTTGCTAAGTGAAATAAGCCAGACACAAAAGGATAGATATTATATGATCCCACTTATGTGAGGTACCTAGAGTACTTGGATTCACAGGCACAGAAGGTGAAGTGGTGGCTGCCAGGGACTGAAGGGAGGGAGAATAGGGAGTTGTTCTTTAATGGGGACAGAATTCTAGTTTAGGATGATGAAAAACTTCTGGAGATGAATGGTCATATTGGTTATTCAACAATGTGAATGCACTTAATGCCACTGAACACTTAAACATGTGCCATGCATATTATACCATAATAAAAGAATGTACACACACACACACACACACACACACACACACACACTACTTAAAGCATTTGCTTTTAGGATTTCCATTTAAAGTTAGGAAAACCAAAGACTTTATTGTCTATTCTAGCCTCACCTTCCCTTTGCCTGTTGGTGGCTCACGTCTCTCCCAGGCTGTCGTTGACCCAGAGCACATGAACTTAGTCAAGGGCCCATCACCCTAACTTGACCTCACCTGTGGCCAGAGAAAACAGGACGATGCCAAGTGTTGTCAAAATGGGGAGGAATGAGAATGGGAATCTGTAGGACCTGGATGGGGAGAAAGACCTGTAAAGTTATGAGGAAGGAATTCATCAATAATGAAATCACGATGTCAGTTGGTACACACCACTGTGAAAGGAGATCTTGAGAAGGACAGGAAATGATCCCTTGAGATCCGAAGGAGGGCAGCTCTGGGGAGGCTTTGCATGCATGGTTCCTGGACGCATGGATTAGATAAATAAGTTGCAACCTCAGAATGAGGCAAGGTGGCGGCGATTTGTGGTGCTTAAAGTGGTTTTGGTCTAGGGCAGAGCTGGAAATGGCCATTCCTGGGAGCAGTGTGATGTGTGCTTCCTATTTATTTATCTCCTCTAAATTTCAATCTATATTCTTAAAAGAACTGGGCCTACAGTTTCCTATGTATAAATTGGAAAATTTGTGTGTATGAATGTTGTTCTTCCTTTACTCCTCAGAAACTTCTGGAAATTTGAGAGCGGAGATAAAGGTATGGCTTTGGTTGCCAAATGCCTTGGGTAGAAATCCGAACTTCCTTTTCTGCTCTCACTGGAAGTGACACCAAACATTTAGGTGCTGAAGGCTCCTGTCAGGGTGCTGTGGAAAGTGCCGGAAAGCACCTGGCACAGGGCACCGGGAATTTGCTGCTGCTCTAGGTAGCCAGGCAGGAAAGAGGAAGAATTTGACACAGCAGGTCCAACCTTCCGGCCTCCTACCCCCACCTGCAGCCCCACTCACCTCCTGCTGTCTCTGGCTGCTCAGACTTTTGCTGAACTCTATTAAAACCAATGTTTTACGATTCTGTGTCCCTTTGGCCCCATCTCCTGGCAGGTGAAAATGAGTTACATTTTAAAATATTTCTCTGAAATTTCCACTTCAGGCACCAGCAAGATTTACTTAGATCACAAACAACCCAAGAGAAGAGTATGCAAAAGACACAAGCAGGCGGTTCACGGAAAAGAAAATACATGTGGCCAATATACTTGTATAAAGGATAGCGAGAGCATGGTGAACAGGGGGTTCAGGTGGGTGCGAAGGGGCCAGGATGGGGTCAGATGGTTCAACAAGTGTTATTGTAGAGTTGGTTGCTTTTATTTTGGGTGGTAGGTTTGAGATTGCTTATTTCAATTGTTAAAAATAACCAACCTACTAACAGCAGGTGCATGAGCCAATGGAGAGAGAGTTGTGATTCATTCATTTCAGCTTACGATGGGTCAGGATTCATTCATAGTTTGATACTTGTTCCTGAGATTCCCTTACACCCAGCCCCTCAAGGAAAACAAAGGAGCCTCTCTTAGGAGTCAGCAGAACAGGGGATCCCTCCACTGGGTGGCTTCTGTCTCCTAGGGGTGTGTCTTATCACCACTGAAGCCTCTCCTTGCCTGAGGATATCTGCAAATTCCATTTAACAAAATTCACTTCTTTTTGCTTCAGGCACCCTCGCATCTATTAACATGCAAATAGTGTCACCACAGGAGTCTGATTTATAAGTCTTGAATGTATTTTTAGAACAATCTCAACTCTCTGTCCTTGCTTCTCTCTCTATATTTATTTCATTCCTTATAAGTGCTGCAGATTTATCTGCACCATAATTATTTAACTTTATTCTTTTATTGACAGGCATTTAGATTGTTTCTAGTTTTTGCTTTTACAAAAAGATACTCAATAAATGAAAATGCTGAAGGGAATAGTCTTACATATTTGGGTGAGTAAACTGGTAGAGTGAATTTCTAGAATTGCTGAGTCAAAAGAAACGTCTACATACCAATGGTCCTTGACTTAAAAGATGGGTCAACTCACCATTTTTCAACTTTACAATGGTGCTAAAGTGTTTTGCATTCACTAGAAACTGTAGCTCAAATGCTGAATTTTAATCTTCTCCTGGCTAACATTATGCAGTAGGATATTCTCCTGTAATGCTGGGCAGTGGCCACAGGCTGCAGCGCGTCAGCCACGCACCACCGTGAGGGTAAACAATCGATACTCTACAATGTACTGTGTTTCAGCGTTTTTTGGATACTGGATTCAATAAATTATTTGTGATATTCAACACTTTATTATAAAATAGGCTTTGAGTTAGATGATTTTCCCTCACTGCAGGCTACTGTGTTTTGAGCGTGTTTAAAGTAGACTAAGTTAAGCTGTGATGTTCTATAGGTTGTATTAAATGCATTTGACTTACGTTATTTTCAATTTATGATGAGTTAATCAGGACATATCCCCATTGTAAGTTGAGGAGCATTTGTATTTATATTTTGGTAGTCACTGCCAAGTTGTCCCCAAAATGGTTATACCTGATTTCAAAGCTACTTAAAGTATGTCATAGTGGGTGTGATTGGCTATGTGAGGAAGCCACCGTTTTATGGCTTCCTTCGTTTTCCCTGCACTGGCCTGGTAGGAAGAGGGGTGCTCTAACCAGGGGCCAGGAGAGGGATAATACTCATCTCCTGACCTTTCACCTCTCTCTTCTGTGTCCTAGCTGATAAAGAGCAGACACGTGGTGCTTCCCTTTGGCAACAGTAGGGGCGCTGTCTCCCTGTGCTTTCCTACTGCCCCTGCAGTAGCCCACAGTGCCTTAATGCTGGGAAAGGGTGTCAAGCACTTCTCTTCACCTGCCTCAGGGGGATGCTCTTAGGATTTGTGAAAAATCACTCTGGAATGGTAGGTGCAAGAATGTGTAAATCCACACTTTAGAGTACAACTCCATCAATAATGGCACACACAATAGAATGTCACAGTGTCAATAAAAACCTTGTCACACATTTAGAAACTTGACATCTCTCCTCTTGGATTCAGACTTTCTGCTTGGACACGTTGTGGCCCAATGCTCACTTCTTAAGTGACTCATTTCTGCTGTTGCTCTGTGAGCCACAGGTAGGCTGTTTTAGAGGCCAATTAAAAACCAGAGCCAGAGTTCGAGAATCATGTTTCTAAGCCTAGGGGCCTGAGGTAAAGGAGGTGTGGTGTGAGGTATTGAAAGGTGAGGCGTTGAAAGATTTAAGTTATGTCTATAGATGACCCAGACTTTTAGTTTTTCTAGCTGTAAAACAGTGTCTAGAACTGACCTGGTCTCAGGTATGACAACGGTTTTAATTAAGGAAGTGCTATATGCATAAGGACTTTGAGTAGCATGGAAAATCCATGTTTGCCCTTTGGATATTAAATATCATCTTTATAAGCATAAAAGCCCAGCATGATGTTAGAATAATCCCATAGAGTAAAATAATTTAGAATAATTAAGAATATAAACTTGATAATATAATTTAATACTGTAACTTTATAAAACTGTAACACCACACCATTATAATTTAAAGGTTCTAGCTCACCATATATAAGTTATAAGGATGTGATACTGAATTGCTTACTATGCCTCTGATACAGGAAGGGCTTAATATGTATTATTTCATTTAATCTACAAAATAGTCCATTGAGATAGGCAATAAAATTTACCCATTTTACACGTCATGCACATAGTAGAGGTCTATACATATAAGTACAAAAAGAATAATAGTAACAATTAAAGTAAATTACATTTATTTAGTGTTTATTATATTCAGGAAGCTAAACTAAGCAACTTTACACATATTATTTCATTTATTCCTCCCACTCTTATGAGGTAGATATTATTTTTCCTGTGTTCTAGATGAGAAAACTAAGATAGAAGTTAAATAATGTACCTAAAGCCACTAAACTATTAAGACAGACATGAAACATTAACACATAGAGTAAAGCAAAAACCATCATACAGTTAATCAGCAGGAAGCCTGATTATTCTTTTCAAGTAAAAAGAAATAACTTTATTTCAATTTTCATTTTATTCATAAATGCATAAGGCAAAAACCACTATGCAACTGAACATTTTATGTCCACTCTAAATCTTCAAGTGACCTATTGTAAAGTAAGTGATATTTTCCCATAGGAGCAATGTTGTAATGAGGGGCCTTGTTCTTGGCTGAGAATTTCACATCAAATATACCAGACCAGTGACCAGTAACAGGGTGGAAGAGAAGATTCCCAACAATAAAATACTCCAAAGTCAAAGGACTTTTTAGCTCAAAGAGGCCTCAGAAACTATATAACTATATATTTTTTTGCCCCACCAGTGCCTATCTCCATTGTAGATATTTTGTCTATCTTCAGAGACTCTAAGTTTCTTAAAAATGTCGATCAAGCTTGTCCAACCTGTGGCCTGTGGACTGCATGCGGCCCAGCATGCCTTTGTTTTTTTTTTTTTTTTTTTTGCAAATGGCAGTATTTCATCTTTTTATTGGCTAGTAATATTCCATTGTGTATATGTACCACATTTTTTTTTAAATTCATTTTTATCGTTAGACTTATTGGGGTGACATCTGTTAGCAAGGATTACATAGGTTTCAGGCTTACAGTTCTACAGTGCATTGTCAACTTGTTGTATAATAAGGTCACCACCTAATATGACTTCTCTTTCCATCACCTTATATTTAGCTTCCCCCCGCTCCTCTCCCACACCCTCCCCTTTCTCCCCTCCTTGACCCACTCGTCCCCAAATAAACATTAAACTATTGATTGTGTCCATGGGTTATTTGTTTGTTCATTTCTTTTTTTCTTTGCTTTCAGTTTTATATTCCGCATATGAGTGAAATCATGCAGTTCTTTGTTTTTTCTGTCTGGCTTATTTCACTTAGCATGATGATCTCCAGGTCCATCCATTTTGTCGCAAATGGCAAT